>PKRV01001857.1:107643-213234 GCA_003709505.1 Hyphantria cunea | reverse complement strand
TTTTTTTAATTTATTTCTTCAATATTCACACTATTCGACGCGATTTCTATAGGTATTGTTGTGACTAAAGCATTCCTACTCTAACTCCGTCGCTAGATGCTTCATGCTACATTCGCCCTATTTCACTCTCTCTCAATCGGTCTCGATCGCTCTCTCTCTCTTTTTCGACACTTTCATTGCATACTTGCGTGACGTTACATTTGTAAAGACGTTGCACTAAAACCCAGACGCTCTATGTGTAGTTTTGACACGCCGTTCGTGTATTAAACGCAACGCTTATTGTAGTTCGACGTGTGTATTGTCCGTGTGGTTCGTGTATTAAATTGACTCTAAACTTAGCGTGCGTTCTAGGACTCTGTACATTGTTTCGTTATAATTGAGGTTTTTTTTTTACTATCACCTGCGATGTTTGTTCGGAGTCTACTTCAAACTATATATATATATATATATATATTATTGTTATTTATTTATGTATTTTAAGTTTTATTTCAGAGTTGTGAGTACGCTTTTACAATTTTTCTTTTATGCTTACTTGCTATACAATTTAGAGCTAGGTTATTAAATTATAAGCTATTTTATAAATCACTAAATAGTATAAAACAAAGTCGCTTTCTCTGTCCCTATATCCCTATGTATGGTTAAATCTTTAAAACCACACAACGGATTTTGATGCGGTTTTTTTAATAGATAGAGAGTTTAAAGAGGGAGGTTTATATGTACAATAACAACCATTAAATACTGAAAAAATACTGTTATTTTTGAGGTTTCTAATGTGATGTCGTAAATAATTTTATTTTTTCCGCTTACATTTCAAACGCAGGCTGAACTCTACAAAATTTATCAAAATAATGTACTAAGTATTGTAAAAATTGAAAAAGTCTACAGTAAACTCCCCAATGGTATGTGTATATCTCTTATGGATATCCCACAATAACATTTTTTTAACATTTACTTTTTACGACAGATAATGGCTAATTTTCGAAGCGGTTTTAACTAATACAGCATTTACCCTTATCCAATTAAATACCTTAAATACATTGTTGATTTAATATAGATCTATATGGCCATTTACAGCATCTGATTTAAATGAATATTTTCGAAGATATTACAGATTTAAAAATTGCGGGACGTAGCGTTTGCGGAGGTACCGGCCAGCATTGCACCCGTGCGAAGCCGGTGCGGGTCCCTAGTTTACAATAAAGTACTATACGCTTACTGAATATTATATAACTATATATTAGAATGATTTACAATAATATTATCATATTACCTTGCATCAGTTCCTTAATTTGCCTTATTTCTAATAGTGACCGACTTTATTATCTTTGTACAGTATTCTAGAAATTTATATCTATGTTCACCACTTATTATTTTGCCTAAGTTTGCTATTGTCACTTCAGTGTCCATTCTGTGCTCTTCTTGTACGTAAATACAATTTTTTATACCAACCCAAAAGCACATTCGTTACACGAACCGAGATTCGTGAATAATTTTGACGACGCGCATTTTGTATATACTTTGTGTACATACAACACACACACGTATATAACAGGCATGTTGTGTGTATCATCATAGTCTTCGGACTATTCAGCTGGCGTAGGGCTGAGTCTCAACAGATCGCAGCACGACGCTGCTCTACCGAACGCAACACCCCGCCAGGAACGGAAGTCGTCGTCGTTTGATATACTCAGGTTCGTTATAATTGCACATTCGATACAGAAACCTCTGTCTGTCTGTCACTCAGTCAATCAGATGTAGCACTAAAACTCAGACGCTCTACGTGTAGTTTGGACATACTCGTCCGTGTATTAAACGCAACGCCTATCGTAGTTTGGACTGGTGTATTGTCGGTGTGGTTCGTGTATTAAATCAACTCGAAACGGCGTCCGTTCCTAGGACTGTACTGTGGTGCGTTATAAGTGCACGTTCAACGTCCATTGCTATTGTTTTCGTACGTCGTCTGTGTAATGACAGATCAAAAATACGAATCCAAGAGTGATGGTCACCATACTCATTGCGAATGCATACAATACAACATGGTGACCCGCACTATGGCGGCCTATTGAGATGCTTCTGCATCATTAGACCTCCGGTCTCCCACTCACAACGAAACACGACAGCACTGCTGCTGTCGCTTTAGGTTGGTCCTCGGTAAGAGGGTAGCACTGCTCATTTTTTTAACGTGTTGCATCCCCCACGGGCATTCACCCCACCGGCGTTTGCGGTGGGGCGGTATGTCGGAATCGAAGCTATTAAAATCACACTGCTTACCTCTCTGCACCTGAAACGGGAGGGATACGGGAACCACTTTCTTACGCAATCTGGACCCCTCCCAGCGCCTGCCCTTACTGAAGCGGGCACCGTCTTTAGTTGTAAACTCTCAATTTAGGCGACGAACAGCACACGCGTAACGTAGCCTCCTCGCGGCTGGCCTCTGAAGCGGATGGAAGGGAAAACCCGTCCCGACCATACGCGGCCACACTCAGGGCACCGCGCGCTACCACCGCCCGTTCCGCCGGCGGCGGATCGGTTCCGAGTGGAGGTTGTCCTCCCGGGCCTTCTCCACCGCCTCCTTCTTCTAGATTACGTCATCGCAGCACGGTCGGCAGCGGATCTCTTCCGATGACTGCAGTCGCAGTGGTGGCAAAGGGGACTCAATTCCCTCCAGGCGACCGAGTGCAGAGTCTGAGGCTGCTAGAGGCGCGTCTTATTCTAGGCGGTCAGAGCCGCCACCTGCATAGACCGGCCAGCCCTCGTGAAGAGGCTTCTCGTTGCGACGCTGGCTCCACCTAAATTGGGCAAGAGTCGCCCGAGGGCGGAGGCAGCGTCGACCAGCTTGGGAGCAAGCGGCAGAAGTGCTCGTCGAAGCGCCACCTGCCGTAGAGTAGTACTGCTCTGGTCTAACCCTTCTGAAATTAGCGAGGCTCTACTACCTTGCAAAATAAAACTCAGTATACAAATAATACTTTATTTATGAAATAACTACATTAAATGTAAGTAAGGCAAAGTTGTTTATTTCTTCGACATGGCACTGTCATCGAATTGACATTACTGAAAGCATTGTAGGGCAGATTTCACTAGTTCCTGATGATCTATTAGATAGTTATTGGCTATTTATCATTATTTAACATATGAAGGCTGCTGATAGATATAGGGTTATCTGACACGTGTCTCTCTGTCTGTAGTTTTCTGTTAGTTACGTTTGAATAGTATTGCAGGGATTTTATCAGCAACTGGTGAAACGGGCCCCAAACATTATAATTGATATACTTGTTATATAAAACTTAAAACTAAAGATTTTAATATACACCAGGAATATTGTTTAATTTGTAGACTTCTTAGAACTAAACTGGTAGTGATTAGTGCTAAAAATAATAAAAAATAAAGTGATTCTAGGTGTGGACGCATAAAAAAAATCAGACAGTCGCGCTTACAGAAAGCGTGTCACGCAGAGTCGGCCGGTATTACGCGCGCAATTTATTTAGCAAAAAGGATTACGCAGCAAAAAAATATAAATATACAACGTGTCTTGAGTAGTGAAATAGAGTAAAAGCCGTGGTGATCAACAAATACATAATGTTTCATATGTCATAATTATTAAAACCTTGGCTACCGTAATATCACTCATACATTACAAACGGCCGCCATTACGATGCAGTTGATTCAGTTTTATTAGCGGAATTCCGTCCGAATTTTTTATAGGTCCACTGTTCTAGACTTTTTATACTGTTGATTGGTGGCACTTGGTGGAACTTTCTATACATATTGAATTAAATCACTATTATTTGGTATTTCAAAATAAATCGCTATTTTAGTTAGTTATGACACTATTTAACTGATTAAGCCCAAAGAGCGCTAACTATTCTGGGTATGGGCTTGCCACATTTGTTTAACTGACATAAAACATCTATTCCTGAATGGTGAAACTGACATTTGTAGTTATCTGTGAAAAAAATAAAGCCTTGTTTTAAAGGTTACAGTAAAATTTTTAAATCGTATAGCGGACAGGTGGTGGTCAGATGAACCAGAGATCAGATATCTTTTTCTTAGGAAGATACGTCAAATTATCTGTCATATAAACTTTTCGAAACTTATCTGTAACCGGTAAACAATGTATAGAAGTAATTATTGAAACAATACAAGTGATCTAATTCAACACATGATATAGTAGTTCCAATTTGAAACCTTCGACAGGATTATTTGTAACGACAGAAAATGCATTAATTTGTACTACTGTTCACAAGATTTTTTAACGAACAAAAAAATACATTAATAAGTATACAAATATTAAATTGTCGAAACATTTTGATTTAAAATTAGCACTGGTTTAAGAAAACCTACAAAATTGTGATGTTTATTTCAGTATTCTAAATACTTTACAATTTTTTTTATTACGGCATTAGATCTCTTAGCCGTAAGTAGTGTGAGAATTGAATACATTACATACATTATACACATATTGTTAAGGATATTATCGCCATTATGGCAGTGGAGTAAATAAATGACTATCTTAACGAAACAATCGCTTCCATATTTTTTTAAAGTTTTTCTAAATAAGAAAAAGCATTAGTAACTAACACATGCAATGTTAAACACGCATTAAATGTGTCAGAAATCAGAACGTGTAGTAAAAAAAAATCTGAATGCTATTTTGGCGCACTTTGCTTTTGACATCTCCGATCTTAACCACGGGCTCATTTCATGGAGCCTATTTATTTAAGCTGCACCTCCATAATCATTTTGAAATATTTTTACAAAGATTGTAGTTTTTATTTGAGCAAGTTATTGGTTTAATCACATAACGTTACTATCCATAGGGGAGTACCGAAATAATGTTAATGCGACCTATGGAACGGAGACCCTAATGTGTAATCGATCTCGCCTCTCGACATTTAGCCCGTTTGGCGTTGTGACTGGTGGAGATTTTAGGGTGGACTGAACGAGTTCCAGGGACGATCGAATGGACTAGCACTTGGCCCTCTATTCAGTTTGACGATCTTAGATTGAAGGTAGAAGATATAATCAAGGAGTACGTAATATATTTATAGATTAGAAATCAGGCTTGCAACCTTTTTGGAAGAAAATATTAGGTACATTTGTAAAGTTTTAAAAATATGACAAGGTAGAAAAATCAACAGTTGCTACCCCTTCCCCTTCACCTGTACTCAGTTACACAGCATATAAGTAACGGCATAATGCTGAATGTTATTGTTTAATGTTCCTGTATCTTTCTAAAGCGGTGTTTTGATGGTTCACATAACCCATTAATTATCGACACGGGCCGATAGTCTTTATGCTATGTGTAAATCCTACAATGACCACCATTTTGAAAAAAAAAATCGTATAAAAAAGTATTACCAACTTGAAAACGTCAATTAAAAACTTCTATGACACTAAAATAACTGGTAGATAGTTATAGATTTCGCAATCATCAATTCCAGTATTTTGCATTGCAACCGCAACGTAACTAGTTATTTTTTAAAACTTTGGTAATAGGTTTGAGGGTATCATTATTTTCACTGGGTTTAGCTACCCATATTAAATGTTTGTTCTGTTTATATTTTATTTTAATATTAAATTGTAAAGACATTTAAAAATCAAAAATTACAAAATTTTAAAACGTGTTAAGTGTTTGTATTACACTACAATTTCTACAAAATAAGAATGTACACAAAAAGACTAAAACTAAAAAAAAACGTATCACACTATTCTCAGATTTAAGATTTATTCGATATAATTTGTGTTTATTCGAATCCAATATCAAAACACGAACTGATAAATGATATTCTTGGCAGTTATTATAATAACGGTGTTTATAACTGTAAAAAAGGTTACTTAACATTTATTTTTCAAATAGCTATTTATACAACGCTATTCGTCAATTTAGACGCATTTACAATATATATTGTGTAGTAAATGTATGATGCGCCATCCAGACCTTCGCGACGCGCCTCTTAGAGACATTCGGTATGAGTCTCTGCCAGTGCAAAGAGCAGGAGTGTTAACAAACTATACTGTCAATTTATTGTTATTACTCAATTAGTTGCCCGCAACGCGTCGCCTCTTTCGTCCTTTGATTTGCGCCCGAAAATCCAATACAAGGCGGAGCGACAGGAACGCATTGTCCTCACTCTCACACACGCGTTTCCTCGAGTGCCTCGTAGAGAGTCTGAATGGGGCATGACATGCGATCTAAAAGATTAGTGGAAGACTACCAACAACTGAATCGCGTCTTTTTTATGTTTTAGCTGCCAAAATTACTCTGCCCTGCCTGATGGAAAGCATAAGCAGAATCCAAAAGTGGCGGTCACCATCCTCAATGCGAATAAGGACAATGCAGCATGGTGACCCACACTATGGCGGCCTGTTGAGATGCTTTTCCACGCCTGGCTTAAAGAACCCAGGATCATAGTGGGGAGCAAACACGTGCGCTGGTAATGAGTTTAAGATTTTGACCGCTCAGCACAAAAAGGATGATGGTGGTGATGGATTAAAAATACGAAGTATCCGCACGACTATTCGTCCCGTGGGTGTCGTAAGAGGAAAGGGTGAGGAGATCAGCATCATGGTAAAGAGAAGAAAAACTTGAAATCATTGGTTTTGTTACTATAGGGTTAGTATAGCAGGCCAAAGCTCCATTCTATAGAGAGGCCTATTTTTAGCAGTATGGACTATTATTAATGTTAATGTTGATGATTGATGAATAATCGATTCTTCGAATTTCTTTAATGACAGATGCGTACGATTAATATATGTAAAATAATAATGCAAATAGAATTTATGTAAAAATATACATAAATTAATACAAGAGCTTAAATATGGACCCTATTTTCATATAAATTGCTATCGAATCATACCTATGGTCTAATACAAATGATTATGTGAAGAATATAGACTATAATGGCCTCTTAACATATTTAGGTTCAAGTACCCATATTACTGGTTTAAAATTAAAAAAAAAACTTTTTGAACGTATTTCCAACTTTAAAAAATCATTATATTAAACTTATCCTTTACCCGTTCCTTATTTGTAACCTGTAGGGTGTTGTTTTCCAAACAGGACTAAAAGAAAAGTTTTTCGTTGCAATAAATAACTTCTAACTTCTTGAACTCGGTTAAAAATAAATTTCATATCTCACATATTTTGTGGAGTTTGTAAATTCTTCAAAAAATCAATTGAAAGAGACCCACGACATCATTCTTTGCCTCAATATAACCCTTCCTAATATAAAGTGAACCATCATAATATAATTAAGTAATAAATTCTAATTTCTCAACTACGCTTTCTCATTCTCCAACTCCTGCTTCTTCACCAGCCTTCTTCTATGTATGAGTGGTACGAAACCCCACAAGGATGCACCAAATATCAATATAAAACCCAAAGTTATGAACAAAGATTTATAAGATTGTGCATATTCAAACCAGAAACCACAAATAGGTGGCCCTAATAATTGCATAATACCATTCACGAACAAACTTATACCGTATGAAGACATAAGTCTCTCAGTTCCTAGCATTTCTGTCATAACTAGTGCTGTAACACCCACATTGATACCAGAAGCGATACCGAATATCGAACAAAAAACGCTTATTGTAGAATAACTATTTACTAACGGTATAACGGCTAAACTCATACCTGATAACAAGAGTCCAAATATAAAAAAGTATCGCTTGGGTGTTTGCACGAAGTCTGATAGAGCGGAACCCCCAAGTCTTCCGACCAGGTCAAACGCTGATATGATCGATAGTAAATAGGCACCTCTAGATTTATCAAAACCTAATTCTTGCGCATACGATGGCACTAAAATTATGAAATTCGTATACGAAATAGCGCAAGTAGAGTTTGATATCAATATAACCAAGTATATGGGATCTTTTAACAGTTGTATGTCGAAATATTTACTGGGTTGATTCTTGCTTTCGTCATCTTTCGGTCGCTTTTTGCATCCACAACAGTAGGTTATGGGCGCTAAGCTGTCCGTGACTGATTTCAGACTGAATTGGGAAGCGAATTCACTGGGTTTTTCGAAGGCCGACAACGTTGAGCCATGGAATGGCGTCGACATGTATTGGAAGCTCGACGTGGAAGGACTGCGTTTTGGTGTTTTGGGGACGCTTAACTTTTTACCGAAAGCTTCTTGGGAGTTGACGCGACCGCTTTTACCTTCTATTACGGATTCTAATAGTGAAGGATTGCTGGGTAGGTAGTTTTTGCTGGATATGTGTTGAAGACCGTGCCGAGAACTTGCTGGGGTATTTTTCCGGTATCTTTCTGTTTCTTTGGCAGCGACCTGCAGAGCACTTGCAGATCTAGCGAAGTCTTGTTTGTTACCATCTTCTAAGTTGACGTTCGTGTGATTTTTGAAGATTGGCGGTGAGCCATTAGAGTGTTTATCTCCTAAGGGGGTTGTTTCGTCAGGAGTGAACGTGAGCTGGGGGTGGTTCGTTTCTTCTAAGTCTGCTGGGCCTTCTTCGGCAAATGGTTCCAGCTAGAAGGAAACAGAAATCTTATATTACAACATTATATACTATTTAATAGGAAAAGGTTCTAAGTTACGGTATTTGAAATTCTTCTTAAGAGATAAGGTGAAAACAAATTTATACTGATTTCAATGCGCCTCTATCAGGATAAAATTGTTGTATGCTTTAAAACAACAGTACACCGTATATTTTTAGTTTTAACTAAAGATAGGTTATTAAAAACAGCCGCTAGTGAGTTTGATGAACAGTAATTAATATGATTATTTGCATCAAAGGAAGTTCCTGCAAGTATTATTCATACAGCATTCGGAGATATACATCGCCGAGCACACCAAAAAGCAGTAGCTTAGTTCCACGGTAAATATTTTTTTCTGAAATTAATACTATTTATTTTGCATGCAATACTAAGGTCCTGTTTGAAAAAGTGATCNTATATATACGGTTTACGGTGAAATTCGCCCTTGCGTTCCAGGGTTTTCCTTTTTAGGGTATACGTGGTTCCCCGGCTCCTAGTACCCAAACCGGCGTGCGGCTTTAGTCGGTTCGTCCGATATGCCACCAGGAGGTGGTACCCGAGGGAACATACGCACGGGAAAAAGAAAAAAAAGGTTGAAATTGGCCCTAAAAGAGGCAGACTTAAATCAATTATTCCCATCAGATTCAATATTTATTTACTCCACAAACATAAGGGTAAAAAAAGATGAAAATACCAAAAGCCAAAATGATGCATTCTTTTATACAAAAAATACATAATTTATTGTTTAAAAAATACAATAAGGTACTTAATTGCTAATATTTGCTACTTAATACAAAAAACAAAGTATACAATCATTAAAATAATTCGGCTTTGTCTTTCTTCGTGAAATGTATAGGAATGAGTTTAGGAATGAAATGTCTGTTTTTTATACACTTAATGATATAAGCGATAACGGAATTTACGTCAATTTGGCATTTAATTTAATTAATTACATAGATTTCAATATAACTTATACTTTCGATTAACGCCATTTGGCGGAACTAGTTAAAATACGTTCTTGAAGCAACACTCGCTTCGAGTTTTTCTAAAGTAAAAATATGGTGTATTTTTGATGACGAATGATAAGAAAAGGTGTCCAAAAACAATAAATAAATCTTGAGGGCAACTTTACCTTTTCTCAGACGTACCAAGTATATAAAAAAAATATAAAAATCAAGTCAATCAAGCCGTATCGAAGGAGTTCGATAACAAGCACTGACACAAGAATTTTATATAGTCCATTCGATTAGATAGTGTCTGTACACCCGCACGTAATTGTGGTTATTGCTGCGAAATGCGAATATATTAATTCACATTATATACTTGCTTAGGTATTAAAGACAAATTATATGAAAAATAAAAACATAAATTGAACATAAATTGACAAATATTAATTTTGTGTACACCGCACGTTGGACAGCGGCGCGATCAAAGCGAACATTTTTGAGCGAATGAACTATATATTAGATTTTATTTTATTATTTCTTGTAAATTAAATAACCCTTAAATAACGCCATAGTGTCCAATCAATTTTAATTAAACAGCGGAATAAGCGAGTGTTATTTCAAAAATGTATATATTCAAATATTTTGAAAACCAATTGTTTTGCTACACTTGAAATGTCATTCATATTAAATTTTATTTTATTTTGTTAAGTTCTTCAAATCAACATGAAACAAATGATTTGACAACAGATATGACGTCACGCCTTAGTATAGTTAAACACAAAAATTTTGCGCGTGTGTTTTTTGACGTTTAATAAAAATAACTGCTTTGAGCCTTACTTTTAATATTTATATAAAAAGCATTAAATACAATAATTATGTGATTTGTTATCAAAACGTATATTATTGTTTACTCTTCCCTGTCTGTCTCTTCGCTGTCTTCTATCTATAATGTAATTGTATATATTCAATATTTTTTTGGGAGCCTGAAGTGATGATGACAAACATATAAGACAAATCTTACAATTTTGATGGTTTCATTGTTTTAAAGACAACTCCCGCATTGGGAGTATACATTCGGTGTCGCGACGGACCTTACAATAATACAAGAAACGTACACAAAGAACACCAAGTTCACGAATCACACAAAGTTATGCCCTGTGTGAGATTTGAACACACAGCTCTTGGCGCAGTAGAAAGCGGTATGGCGTGCCCTTAAATCTCTAAGCTAATCGTGCAGTTTTTACATCAAATATGCAAATTACTGATACCAATACGTATCAATTGAAGAATACGTATAAAAAATTTACATAATCATTAAACAAATAGTATAGATACAGGAAATTTAAAAGTGTTTACAATAGTGTAGATACCACCTCAGTTAAATTAGATATTTTCTTCAACTTTGTATGAACAATGTACTAGATACATACTTGTGACGTCACTGTTTTACACTACTCAATAAGCATGATGACAGTAACCAAGAACCACTAAAATTATGGATTTATCTGATGAAATGAAAAATTAATTAATAAACAAAAATAAAACTACAAAATATAGAAATCTACCATGTTGTCAGAGCGAGTTATGTCACGTGTCTGTAAACGTTATTTTGTATGGACTTAACCGACGATGACTTTGCTGTTTTTTTTTTCTTTTTTAAAAAAAAGACAACTCCCACTTTATGAATATATGTTCCTGTATCACGGGGATCTTTACAAACATACATGAAACGGACACAAAGTACACTCAGACTTAGAACAACAATTTGTTGATCACATAAAGTGTTGTCCCATGTAGGATTTGAACCCACAACACTTGGCGCAGTAGGAAGCGGTCTGGCGACCACTGAAACCACTAGGCCAACCGTTAATATTTGACACTGGTTGACACATGAGGACGTCACATCTGCGACGTGACGTCACAAGTAGACGACATGATACCGTCGAGTGTTTTGGCGTGCATTTAAACTTAAAACCGCATTTTTTTCCTGCTAAAACTTTTTTTTTGTAGAAATATAATTGTTTTTAAGATACTTCCGAACATCATAAAACAGTTTTTCCAAGTTAGTCATCATGCCTATTGAGCAATATATTTCAATTATGTTTCAGATATTCTGTAACATTCATTTTAATAAAGGAGACCTCGATATTTATTTACGATAGATATCATCTACCCTATTGTTTCGATCAATGCATAGATTCGAAACATAGTCTCTCACTATGCCTTCATAAACTTAGAACCACTTGGAGCCGAAGTATAGAATCGCAAAAGTATGCAGATGAACGAAGACTACGAACGATGCACAACGTAAGTAAAACAAATTTCAAAAATAAGTAATAAGAGAGAATATTTTTTAACTCGTAAAAAACGCGATTGACACGATACGGTATAAAAACGGTTCAACGGTAACTATTTATTAAAATAGAGTTATTATAGAATGTATCTCAAAGCACCTCACTATTTCTATATTAATTAAGCGTTTTTCATGATAATCTTTCGTATATGTATTTTAAAGTTGTATTTAAACTAAGGGTTTAAATATATTTTCTGTTAAACTAACAGTATATTTCAAAATACCTCAATATATTTCGTTATTTTTTCACTGTACCGTTATTGAGATAGCGGCACAAAGACCATCGCTGTTTCAATTTATAGACCTGCAGTTGCTTTTCATTATTAAAGCATTCTACTTTTACGAAATGTTTTTATATGAACTAGAAATTTTAATTTCTTTCACTTATTTACCAGAAGTATAAATAAATAAATAAAAAATAAATATTTCGTACATCTAACACACAACGCCATCTATTCCCAAACTAAGCAGAGCTTGTATTATGGGTACTAGATAACTGATATCAATACATAAATACTTTTTTTTTGTAAATAGATACATATTATACATAGAAAACACCCAAACTCTGAAACAAATATTTGCAGATCATACAAACATTTAGTCCGACCCAGATTCGAACCCGAGATCTCATGGACATCAGTCGCGTACGCTACCACTGTGCCACCGAGGCAGTTTTAAATAACTGTAAATAGTTTTTATCTTTTTACGCAAGACCCAAATAATCGATAACGAAAATAAATAGTTATTGCTGCAACAGTTATTTTTACATTTTTATGTCGTTTATTAACTTTGTTCTTCTACAATTATAAATTTAAAAAAATGCCAATGGCTCTCCTTGCAACAATTATTCTTTCGAAGACCGAAAATTTCATGTCTGTGACTTATTCGAGTTAATTTCGATTCCACGATTGGGGATGTTTGCGTTTGTAATATCTATATCTTAAATTTAGTTTACGAAGTCTGAAAATACACAATTTGTTCAACATTATTAGTCGAATTAACATTTTTTTAAGCACGCATACTTTACCAATAATATACATAATTTTATTAACTTAATCAATTTACATGTTACAGAGGGTTATTATAAATTTTAAAAATAAACCGGTTTCAAAATGTCTTAACACAAATATTTCAAACATCTGACACACAACGCCATCTAGCTTCAAATTTAGCATAACTTGTGAAACTAGATAGACTGATAGAATACTTAAAAAATAGAATAAGATACTATATATAGAAAACACCCAAACTCCGAAACAAATATTTGTACATCATAGAAATATTTGGTCCGACCCGGGCATCAAACCCGAGACCTCAAGCACATCAGTTGCATACGCTACCACTGCGCCATCGAGGCAGTCAAAATAAAAGTAATGTAAGTAAAATTGTATTTAAAATATATATTTTATTAAATTTATTTTAAATTATGTGCCTTTACAAACGTATTTAATATGGTAACTTATATTTAAAGGTATAAACACATGAATTTGGTGTCGCTTACATTTATTTCCATTTAAAACATTACCCCCCTGCTGAAGCTGTCGGGTAAAAATATGCTTAAAAGGTGGGCGTTTAGGCCTCCACTTTTGTATGGGACTAATATCGCCCACGACTGTAACTCCTGTACACCAGGATCAACAGCAGTTACCCACGAACACACTGAGTAATGACCATTGTGAAGTCTAAGAAAACTAATTAACTACCTTGGAATCCGCAGCGATATTAATCAGAAGAAAACTGGAGGAGTTGGAAAGTTAGGCCGCCTTTACTAATAGTATGATTTTCTTTCCATGATATATGGGCAAACAAGTAGATTGGTTACCTGACGGTAAGTGAATACCACCGTCCATGGGGGTCTCCCCCTAGAGTTAGGGGAAGGGAGGTTTGTGCTTCTTTAACCTCACTCCGGGAGTCAGAGAACCAGATAGCCTATTCGTGCCGAGATATCGATTTTGAACGTTATTTTAACGTTCCTTTATTTGGTTTTACGCTATACTGAAACAAATAACGTTATTTTTAGTAGCGTTATTAGGTTATTGTAACGTTATGGTAACTGCTATTGGTATTGATATTTTATCGCAGCCCAGTTTATTAATCAAGCATAGCGTTATTTGTTAAATTGTAACGGTAGACAGTTTTGTGGTACATGTTATTAAATGTAACTAAGTACAAAATAATGTCGCAGTCATTGTTTTATGCTCAATAATTAAATATAAAATGTATATATTTAAAACTTCCCCAGCAGTAATATTGTGCAATTACTGGAAACCTTAAGATATTTAATTCTATATCGATAAATATAATATTAATATCTATTTTAAACATAAGAACACGATTTTTAATATCATTTCTAGATACAAAAAAGTAATAAATTCGGAAATACTAAATTCGATAACTGTACATGGTACGTTTCGTAAAATATGGAAATTATTTCATGTGTTAAAAACGTTTACGTGACTGTTTCCGTAACAGAAAAGTAATTTGTCTTGAAACTATTTATGGAACATTAAATTAATTAAAAACTATGGCCATCAAATTAGTCGATTTATAAATCGATCATAAAATAGATCGATGCAAAACTGTAATAACAAATCACAGCCTTAAGACTTCCACTGGTTGCAGCTCTACGCATAGACACTTCCACTAACGAATGAGATAGAGAATCGACCATAGAGAAAGCGGAAGGGTTATTCGATGGGTATTACGGAGATTCCTAGGCCACTAGAGAACGCTGTGATGTACGGAATCTATAAGTAGGGGTATTCAGCAAGTCTCAATGGCAGAACACGAACATGACTAATTTGATAGTTCCAAAAATCTAAGACACTAAATTGCGCTAACTGACACAAGTTAAACTTTTAAAGCCTCCTCAGCCTGTTTCTTCGCCTGGTCCCTCTTCCTTTTATTAATTATCGGCATAAGCAGCCATAGGGCTGCTCCAAAAATGAAAATGACACCAAAAGTCATAAACATTGTCTTGTAACTTCTTTGATACTCAAACCAAATACCGCAAATCGGTGGCCCTATTAACTGCAAAATTCCGTTCACAAATAAACTAATACCATACGTTGACATAAGTCTTTCTACACCTAAAATTTCAGCCATCAATAGGGTTGTCACGCTGTTGTTAACACCGGATGCGAGACCAAATAACGCGCAAAAAACACTAATAGCTATATATGATTCCAAAAATGGAATGATTGCTAACGTTATTCCTGAAAACAGCAAACCGCCGACGAAGAAAAATGTTTTAGGTATTAAATTTAAATCACAAAGTGCTGAGCCACTGATACGTCCGACTAAGTCCAAGGCTGACACGGTACTGAGTAGATAAGCGCCTCTTGCTTTATCAAAGCCAATATTTTGTGCGTGCGAAGGTAGCAAAATAATAAAGTTTGTGCATGAAATGGCTACAGTGCTACTCGATATCAATATGACTAGGTATGTTGGATCTGACAGCAGTGACAAATCGAGGAATTTTTTGTTTTTACTTTTATCTTTTGAAGTCTTCTTTTTGCAACAGAAACAGCAGTAAGCTACTTCTGCTACGCTGTCAGTGACAGACTTTAAGGAAAACTGTGATGCGAATTCGTTCGGTTGTTCGAAAGCTGACAATGTGGATCCGTGGAAAGGCGTGGATACGTGAGCAAAGCTTGATGTGGAGAAATTTCTTTTGGGACCTGCAGTACTAAGTTTTCTACCAAAACCATCTTGAGAGCCTAATTTTTTTAACGTTCCATCATTAATTGACGACGAGCTATAAGTACTTTTGGGCATTGGCCGTGTGTAAGACAGTTTTCGCTTCGAGGGGTTGTGACGTAACTGCTGTGATGACGTCATGGACTGTATGTTACTGAGTGACGTCTTCTTATCGGGGGTGTGGCCGTTTTCGAGTTTTTCTGCTGACATCACAGTTGATGGTGATATTTGGAAGTTTTCCACTGGTTCTTCCTCTTCGAAGAGAATATCGTCCTGAAATATATACATATTAGATGTATAACAGTCAAAATAAAGTTGTCAATCTTATGCATTAACACAAATATGCTTTTTAAATCAGGTGCACATATATTATAAAACTAATTCTATATGTACATAAAATATATCTATATTTACATATATAAATTTACTGGGTTTCGTTACATTAATACGTTTATAGTCCATTCGTCTAGATACGGTCACCATGATCATGTTGCCGTAGCGCGTGCGGCAAGCCGTCAGAAAATCAAAGGGGCAGACGGGCTGCGGCACATCGTTCATATTCGTATTTCACAACAATAACCACAATTGCGGACGGGTGCACCGACATTGTCTAAACGTATGGTCTATATTATATGTGTATTTCATCGACAGTCCTGACAGTATAGCTTGATCTCTGTGTCAGATGGCTACCAAACCAACGAAGTAACTTTAAAGGAGCAATTCTATTTTGTATCATCTATACTTTCATGCTTTCCTGTCAGTTGTTTCACAAATGAGTTGTAGCGCAATGACATTGGTGACGATTGTCACAGAGATCGATCTGTTTCAAAGACTGATAGTATTTTATCCAAAATTGTAAAAAAAAATGTCAGGCACTAGTTTATAATTACACAAAATAGCTGAACAGGTATTCATTTCGAAAAAAAATTTCGGAAGTGTGTAACAGGAAGTCTGGGAAACGTTCGATTTTTAATTTAACGCAAGCGACGTTCTAGTTGTCAGATGTTACACATCATATGGGACTAGATTAAGAGTCGCTTTTCTTTTTAACTCCAAAAGCTTGTTAAAATCTATCGTATTATTTGAACATATCGTTTAAGTAACATGCTGTCAAAACTAATTCGAAGCAATTCACTGTATTATGAATAAATCGCCACGTAATCTTATAAAAAGTTAACGGCGGCACTACAAATATATATCCTGTATTGCGGGAGACTTTACAAACATACATGAAGCGTACACAAAGAATGCCCAGACTAAGAATAACAATTTGTGGATCGCACAATGTTATATCTTAAGTGGGTTTTGGACTCAAAACCCGCATAACTTATAAGTGCAGTAAAATTAACGACACTATTCTTTTAGTCAAACGTTACTGTATCGACTCAGCGCTGAGGTTTTCCAGAAAAATACCTACTACCCTACTTTGCAAGAATTGAACAAATCAAAATTACATCATATTCTGTCAGTAGTCCACATAACATAACAAAAAAATCTCAACTATTTATTCTTATTGAAAGCAAAAAAACATAACAAGTTATTTCTAATAACACAATTCGAATCGTTATTAACAATAATCACTTTCGTTAATAACTAGTTATTTGAACAGCATTAGCACCATAACGGTTAAAACTGGCGGTATTTTTTGAAAATGAAACTTTGGTTCTGAAGCATGTTAAGGAAAGTGATTACTATGAAATGTGGCGATGTTAGTGTGGTTGCGCGTCTATAGATGATTAAAACAAAGCTTTTCATGCACGAATTTTAAGCATGTATTTATATTATCTGTAGGTTTCAACTATGGACGCCATATTGGAAATGGAGGCGATACGTAAAAGTAAATTTCATTATGACGTTGGTTCATAAGAAAAACTGGGGGAGAAATTTGTGATTTTTTTTTTACCAAAGTACATCATAGCGGCTTAAAATATCTGGATAATATTTTGAACAAAGAATCGTTTAAAATATGGAATAGGTATAAACTATTTCCGTACGAGAAATATCAATAGATGAAAATGCCATTTATGGGAGCAAAGTAAAAGAGCTGGTAGTGGTGGTATTATTTTATTAATTTCTTATGTTTTAAAAAAGGGCTACGCAATTATGTGAATGCTTTCGAGTAAAATAACTAACATTGAAAAAGTTTGAGATACTCTGAGTTAACGTCAAAACTAAGGGGTCACAGAACAGACCAGAAAATAATCGGATATATGAAAGGATTCCTTAGATACAAGAGATGAGGTATTAAAATACTATTATTGTCAGTTCGTTTTCTATACTTTTTTCCTCTTTTTAGACTTTCATACTCTACTGACTCATATTTTGTCTAAGCAATGCGGGTATCTTAAACCTAGAAAATATAGATACGTGACATAGATAGCCACTCCCAAGAGATGGCTGAAAAGAATAATATATTCCTTCATAAAGCCTAGAATATTGTCTCAGATATGTGTATAAAAGCAATCAAAATTTGACTTTCCTTAAACCTTAAATATTGAATGAAATACCTACCATATCTGATAGCGTTCTTAAAAATATAAGTGTTAGTATATAGCACGAAACGAAAATACGCCAATGCATACAGAAAAACAAAAAGAGCGACAACACAACACACAAGGTCATAGTTTCCCAAACTTTTATGTGTATTGGCGAGAGGCCCAACAGTTAAGTTCAACTTACGCAATAATTTGGTAATAAAAGTTACAGAAAAGATCACGTATTTAGAAATCATACATTTTGCGAATACTTTTGAAAGAAGTAATAGTAACACAAAGATGTATAATTATGTCAAAGAAATATTATTCATTTATCTTGTAGTTTTAAATTTAAGTTTTAGTCAAGTGGTTGGATGATGCAAATAGTTTTCGTCTTATAAGACCCCAGGTATGTACCCCAATGTTAAGTTATACTTATTTATTTTTTAATGGGTTTGTTCATTAAGTGCAAGTGAAAAAATTCATTCAACCTTTATGTCTAGCTTTGCTTATAAGTTCATAAGCGAATGCAAAAGATGCTGACGTAACTTAAATGTACCGAAAACCTTACTAACGTTGTCAAAAACAACTGACAAAAATTTATTCAGAGCCAGTATCACCATTTTCTGATAAATTCGCTGTTAGCCTAATATTTACCTCTCTGCCAGATAACTACAGGTTTCAGCTTCAAAGTCTTAGATAGAAACATATATCCAGGTAAACATGTACATATATGTGTATATATATATATATATAGCTTTAAGTTCTTTTAGCTTTAAGTGTTAAATAGTGTTATGTGGCAGATAATTATCTGTAACTTTATCAGAAACCAGTGAAGCTGGCGACTTAAACTTATTTTGTTTCCTTACTTTGAGGTACATCAGCACTTATCCAGAACCGCGCAAAAAAAGGGCATAGCAAAACACAATATTTACAAACCCCAAAGCCCCCTTTGGGAAACTAAGGCCACATAAATACACGTAACATACAATAATAATGGATCATCGCTTACTTTAAATGTGTTGATGGCACCGACAATGCTCTTACGAACGAGTTTCATTTTCAAACAATAAACACTTCCACGTAATATCACTTATACCATCTTAGGTGTAAAAATGAATTTTGTGATGAAGATGTAAAGATTACGTAGATCAATACACGTAATTTGGGCAGTCTTGAAACATTTAACTAACGGATCGGTAAAACAGGGCATGAAAAAGGATCTCACAAGCCGCCATAGTGTACTTCCCCATGCTGCATTGTCGCGAATGTGGCGACTTGGATTCTTTTCTTGCTTTTTATCAGGTGTTAAGTCACTTTGGCAGGCTTATTTAAAAAATGGATACTTAAGTTTATACATAAAATGACGATGGTTTATAAATTATTGTAACACGAAATTCAATTCTAACTTTATACTTAAAAACTGTTTCTTTTTGGATTAAGTTAGGGTCTATTGTAGATTTGGGTCCGGATGGCGTAAGAAAGCGGTTCCCGGATCTCTCCCGTCTCAGGCGCAGAGTGGGGCACACCGTGGTGGTTTAGTGGGTATTCTGGCGAGTCAGTCAGGAGTCCCACACAAAGCGAACCCCCTGTTTCCGCGGGGTTCAGCGAAGTGCGTAAAGGCATTCCACCACGTAATAAAAAGGGTCTATTGTAGATTTGAGTGCCAAGTATTTACTTTAATTATATTAGTGAGTATAAGATTAGGCTTATTTAAACCTTTTGCCACTTTTTAAATATTGATGTACATAAATAGTAAGATTTCGACGAGAAATATAATAATTGATTTTGTTTTATTTATAAAAAACACATAAAGTATACCAACTCACATGTATTGATCTTAAAAAATAATTTAAATAGTGCTAATTTTATTTAAACACTTGATAATTATCGAAGAAGAACCTTTAAAGATGTCAGCGTTCCATTTATACAAAAACATTAACTTTGTTTCAGCATAAAATAGTTTTTAGTTTGTGTAAGCCTTTTTTCCTTTCACAAACGGAACACTGCAAGTATAACGTATTTTTTTAAAATCTCTGTTTTATAGCGATTGCTTGTTATCAAATGAAATAACGTTTCCCGTTAAGTAATGGTTTTAAATGTACGTCATTAAACTATAGCAAATTGTTTAAAAATATAAAAATAACTACTAAAGTATTCCTTGTTTTTCATCTGGTATTATATTATATATAATTCGGAAGGACGAGAATACTAAGACTTGTTAAAATAAAAACAACGTGTAACGTACATTTGCAAACGACTGTAAAGTATAAGAGCCAGTAAAAATCAACTTACACTCATCTGATAAACAGATTAAACATGTTTTTTATTGTATTAATTAATAAACACATCCATTATAGCTTGCCTATCGCATAACTGTCATGACTGTTTTAATAATTAAATTAACTTTTAACACAACTTTTTCATCCAGTTCGCCCTATTGATAACCACCTAAATTTAGTCCCAAATGTTAATTTTCTACTTATGATGCCTAAGTAGGGTTACTTATTTATTTCTATGTAGCTTCGTGGTAACAGGTATGTACAGATAAATCGATATAGGTGAATACACAGAGCTAAGAACTAATCGAAATTATTAGCAAAATAAAGATTGAGTAATCTAATGGTATAGGTTTGCCTGAGAAAAAAAGAATCAATAAAAAAGTACCATAAGGGTGTTCATTAATTAATAATACGGTTAAAAAAGTTTCATCTGGTTATCAGATTGGTTTAAATCGATCTTCACCGGCTCTAAGACTATTAAAAATACTAAGCAGATTGAACCAAGTATTTTAAATGACCCCATCTAGAAAAAAAAACGAGAATGACCATACCAAAATGTATGAACCCCTTTAAAATATTGCCCACATTTGGTATACTGAGCAAAAAATCAACGTAAATGAATTAAATACACGAACAAACTAAAAACCGAAAATCTACAAGCAGTTGTTCAAGCGTATGAATCATACGAGAAGAAAAACAGCAGTAGTGACTAATAAAAAGCCATAGCAGCTATATATGACAGTTTTTATGTTAAATATATATATCTAGTATGACATACGAAGACATTTTTACTCAATATACCAACATTTATCATGTTATCGTTTCCCAACATTTATGAGTTTTCAATGAACGATGTCCAGATGGCTTTTCCTTGTAATCTAACTTTCGCTACACCATTTCCATTACTCACACCAGCATATTTTAGTTTCATAATAGATGAAATAGTTGCGTTTTAGAATTGTAGTAACTTAGTAAAAAAAACAGTAAAGTGGACTTCAATGCGCCTAATGCCATAAAAAATAATTATTGATTTTAGTTTGAATATTTAAGTAATTAAATCAGACATAGTGATGAAAATTATAACCAATTTAATTTGCACAGTATTTTGTTTAAATTAGATTTGTTTTGTTTATACAGTAGTAATTAGGCAGCTTAAATAGTACTAAAGTACCCAAGAATGTTGAGAAACGCTGTCTTACCCACAGAACATTAACAAAACTGATGTGCTTCTATCCAAAAAATGTAGCGAAGGTATACCTTACAATTTACAGCTACAACAGGAATAATAATATTCAATAATTCGATATATCTTCATTGCTAATGCTTCATGGGTTTTAACATAAAATTTGACACTAAATTCTTATTAAATTTCAACAAACATTGTATTCTTTCGCATTAGCTTTATGATAATAATTATAATAAATAGAACGCAGCGCTTCCAAAAGCTAAACTTACATACACTGCGCTATTAAAAAACAACGTTTTGCTTACACCAGGAGTGAATAGAACAATATATATGTAAATGTATACATGTATATACCGTAAATCTTAATTAAACCGGTTTTACTTGTTAGCTATATATTAATTAGAAGCAAAAACGTTTTACCCCTTTCTCGTAAATTATGCAAACGGTGGAGTATGAACTTGGTACATTTAAAGTTTATTGGGGGAGGACTGCAGAGGGCTAAAAAATAAACAATAAAAGAATCAAGGGCCATTTTCGACCATAGTCTAACACAATTACAGATTATTAAAAAAAACCTATATTTATTTTCATCGAATTGGAAGGTGATCTAAATTATTATTATAATAATTATTGACAATCGAAAAGAAGGGGTCGACTATTTGAAAATGTTGGGAATCATATGTTATTTGGAGAACATTAGCTTAATATATTTTCTTTGTTCAGTTGTAACTTCACATTGTGGGCTAAGATATCTATGGGTACTCATGTGGCACTAATCCCGCCCATTCGTCCACCACTGAAACTTCTGCACACCAGGATCAACAGCTGTGACCCACGAACACACCGGGTTATGTCATGGGAATTCCCAGGAAACATTAAACTGTCTTGGAACCCGCAACGAAATTAATCAGAAGAAAACCAGAGGAGAAGTAAATATAAAAAGTCCACATTCCTCCTTAGCAAAGCGGGGGACAAAATGAAGCCAAAATAGGCAGACTTTTTCAAACCGGGAAGCTAAACGGATACAATATTATGGGTCTAAACGCACGGGAATTACAGCAGTTTTCAGCATTCAAACAGCTAACTGATATCTATGGGCATTGAAAAATTGGGATATAGACAAGAAATTAAAAATAAAATCCTCTTTTGGAAACTAACCAATAAAATTCAATAACATGTTTACATTCCCAAATATATTCTTCTACCATCTCCTGGTATCTCAATCTTCTCTTACCTGAGGCCCGTCTTCCTCTTCCTCTGGGTCTTTGTACTTCCTAACCATATGCTCCTCGACAGGTTGGAACAAGAGCGCAGCCGCCCACACGTTCAACATGATACCGCCCAGCAGTAACACCGCACCCCTGTAAAACATACATACTTTAACAGTCCAACTGGGCATTGGCCTTTTCTTATAAAATAGGTTTTGTCCTGAGGAGGACAGGGTTTTATGTCCCGCAAACACAAATGTGGAGGAACGGGTCACAAGACCCTCTAACACAAAGGGAGGATCCTCCGACCAGGGGATTTGATCACTGCCCAACGGTTAACATTGGGATGTTGTATATATGCTAATCGGTGCTATAACTTCTATTGCGCGATTCAAGGAGTGGTAGTTTCTTCGTTTCCTTCGTTACTCCGTAGTTCGACGTATATTCGGTAGATGGCGCTGTAGTGTGGTTTTGTTTTGCGTTGTATGTGGAAGTCGCCACAGTTCTATCACAACACGCTGTCCAGACGTGTTGTTCCTTCTCCCTGCAGTGCTGTTGTCCTGGTAGTTCGCTCCCTCAGTCGGCTCTCACGACACCCACAGGGTGAATAGGGGCGGTGTCACTCCATATTACTGGTAGTGCGAGTTCCCTAATAAAACCGTTTCTTTTTTCATATTAAACCATTTTAGTAGGAAACGTTTCACTTTAACAAATCAAGTCCCAAACTAAGCAGAGCTTGTACTATGGGTACTAGATAAATGATATTAATACTTATATACTTTTTTTATATATTGATATGCTTATACATCATTGGGCCGCCGGTCTCCCACTTACCAACGAAAAACTCACGAATTCTATCATTTTAAGTAGGTCTGATCCTTAGGGCTGGCGGCACTCCTTAATCAAGGTTTAAAAAAATAAAAATCTTCATACTCACTGGTACCCATATGTCTCCAGCAGATATCTAAGGAATGGTGGAAGGATGATGCTGCCAAAAGCACTCCCGGACATGCAGATCCCGTTGGCCAGTCCTCTTAAGCGAACGAAGTATGACGTCACGATATAAACAGTCGGCGGGAACGCTAAACCAGCCCCCGCACCAACCATTGCGCCGAAACTTTAAAAAAAAATTAAAAAAAAGTTGAAAAAAAAGATTTTGCCTGTGGATTTGAGGAGTTTGGATCAGAATACGTTTATGTAAGTATACCCCGCTGTGTTATAATGTTATTTAGCGTATAGCCTAACGCGATTAATGAGTTATCCATTACTTAAAGACTGCACGGTTGGCCTAGTGGTTTATGTGGTCGCCATACAGTTTCCTACTGTGTCCAGTGTTGTGGGTTCAAATCCTAAATGGGGCAACACTTTGTGTGATCCATAAATTGTTGTTCTAAGTATGGGTGTACTTTGTGTCCGTTTATTCCTAATACGGGAGTTGTCTTTAAAAAAGAAAATAAATAAAAGAATGCTTCAATTCCAACCAATAATCTCTGATATAAGCAAGATCTTGCAATCAAACAAAGAACTCGACTATCATACCGACTGCGCCATTTATTATTGTATTATATTATTGAAACAACCCTGGAAACTTGATTTAATCTTTTTACATGTTTTAATAGCTTTTACAATATACTCGAACTTGTTCGTGCCAAGTCAATTACCCTATCCGCCATTACAGTTCCGGCGAAAACCTCCCACGCTCTTCCTGTCACTTTATCATAGATTATTAATGTATCTAATACTACCACAAGTATAGGCTACCTAAACCATATGGTATCAATGCATCTCCAATAACTCATAATGTCCCATCGCTGGAACTTCCAAACTTGGATCTACGTATAACTAAATGACTTCAAAAAAGCAGCAGGTTCTCAAGTCGACTGTTTTATTTTATGTTTGTTAGTTTTCCTCAGAATTATTGACAGGGTGAGCCGATTTAGAACATTTTTTATTTGAAACTTGGTGCTTCCCATGCGGACCCTTTTCCATTCGGTCTAGTTCTTGAAGTCGGATTTTTTTTTTGTTAAAATTTAGTATTACAAGATATGTACTCACCTAAAATACAAATAAGTGATGGAGAAGGCTCTACTGCTAAAGATCATGCCAAAAGCTGCCAAACTGCCACCAATAAGCGTCACCGTGCGATACGACCATTTCACTGACAGGATGGATGACAGGGGACCTGGAAGATAACAGCATATACCATTAAGTGTCAAGCCATAGAAGAGTTCGGAGCTTTAATATATTGCTCATTCGTTCAGTAGTTTAGGCGCTACGGTCGAACATACAAACTTTATTTACTGCCAGAAATCCTTCCTTTTCGCCGTAGTTGAGTAACAAGTGATTTACTCAAAAAGGTTTTATTGCTTGTTAATAAAAAAAAAAAAATTAAAGACCTTTCATTTGATACACATATTGGGTGGGTTGTTCAGAAATATGTAAGCCGCCATTTTGTTACGGCGGCCATTTTGGATTAATAATAATACTACACGGTTGGCCTAGTGGTTTCATTGGTCGCCACACCGCTTCCTACTGCGCCAAGTGTTGTGGGTTCAAATCTTACATGGGACAACACTTTGTGTGATCCATAAATTGTTGTTCTAAGTCTGGGTGTACTTTGTGTCCGTTTCATGTATGTTTGTAAAGATTCCCACGATACAGGAATATATATTTCTAATGCGGGAGTTGTCTTATAACAAAAAAAAAATACTGATTATATACAATTGCATTGTCATTAGAACTCAACTCAAACTGTCAGCTCGATCGGAAATCGAGGTTATTTAATCTGGACGTGTAAATAAACACATGCAATATTCATACACAAATATTAATTTTTATTTATTTATTTATATTTTAAGAGCAGGTAGGTACGTCAACAATTAAACATTGTTCAATTTATAAACTTAAGAATTTTTATTTCCATTAGCTATATTTTTTTACTTGTATTTACCACGCATTTTATTTAAAGAGCAAAGAGGTTGATTTCAGGTGAGTTTAAACAACTCTTTGTTTATAGTTTCGAGTTTTCAATTCTGTCCTCATGAATGCTTTGTGATTTTTTTAAGCGGCGACCGAATCAAGAAATTCCGTAACGAAAATAAACCTAACACCCCCCACTCCGACCGGCACAGCGGTGCGGCGTTGAAAGCCGTTCATCGTCTAACGTCGTTTCAGTTCGGCAGGCTTCGGCACGGTGTTTGTGTGCGTGCGACTAGACGTATGCGTGTAGACTGTACGAAGCTCGCACGGATCGAGACGAGCTGCTCCGAAATTGAACGAATACATAAGCAGCTGTTTGTGACAAAGTATATAGGTGTATAGGTATCTATCATATAAAACGCTATGCAATAAATAGCTTTACCGCGGCAATTCCCGAGTGCCACACGTATTTTTTTTAATCTTCAAGTATACTCACCAAGACTGCTGTACAGGAAGTAGCACAGAGCCACGATGCCCGATGAGGCTGAGGCACTGGACTGGAATACATCATTAAACTCGACCAGCAGCACGCCGAACGATTTGATCGTACCGGGAATCAGGATATTTACTAAAGTCGCTCCTGGAATACATATAAGACCATTTTAACTTGTGATGTTACTGTAGTAGTCCTAATAATATTGCAAACGCGAATGTCTGTATGTATGGATGTTTGTTACTCTTTCACGTAAAAACTACTCAACGTATATGGATGAAACTTTACAGTAATACAGCTTATACATCAGTATAACACATAGGCTACTTTTGCCGCGATAACCGACATATACGGGGGCGGAGCCGCGGGCATAAACTAGTTTTAGATTAATTAATAATCTATGTTAAATTCATAGAAAGAGCGTGGGAAGTTTTAGCCGGAAGACTGTAATGGTGGATTTAGTAATGGAGTTGGCACGAGCGGGATTAAGTATAAGGATTGTATAAGATATTGAAACAAATAAAAAGTTTAAACCAGTTTCCAGCGTTGTTTTAATAAAATAATACAACAATACAGGCACATGTCTGATGGTAAACATGCATGGCGACGCGTTGCCACGGTAGTGTCGCCACGCTATGCGATATATAATACGCTGTGATATCGCTTAGCGATTTACGCGTTAGCCACGCCGCTTTCTATTGTTTCCAGTTTTGTGGGCTCAAATCTTACGTGAGACAAACACTGTGTGATTCAATTGTTGTTCTGAATCTGGGTGTTCACTGTGTCTGTTTTATGTATGTTTGTAAAGTCCCCCGGCAATACAAGATCTGTATTCCTAACGCGGGAGTTGCCTTCTTTAATAATTAAAACAAGAATACTTCAGATATACATAAAATTGGAGTGTCTGTAATATTAAAATGAGCGTGTTTTACTAAATGCTTATGTATGTATACACTGTACATATACCATAATAACATTCTTTAAAATTTTTGTCTGTCAGTCAGTTCCAGCTACACTGGAACGGCTGGACCGATTTCGACGGGATTTTTACTGGAAATCGACGCATATCTGTCGGTGCAGATAGCTGATAATATAAGGAGTAAATAGGCTACTTTTTTTAGTCCTACCCGCGGTTTTACAACTACAAACAAGCGCGGTTAACACTGCGGCGTTCGGCTAGCTCTTGTATATAATCTGAAACTCGAAAACGACTCCAACGATTTGTAATTATGCTGATTTCACGGACCATAAATCGGTCTAAAAAAAAATCCGAGCAAAGTTCGGTCATCCAGTTACTCTATATGTACCAATGCCGATCTTAACGTTAGATAGCTACGCTTGACTTAATCGCTTTGGATCGTTTTGGGTTCAAATTAACAGTCGAAATACGAATTCATAAGTTTCTTTGACCAAATTGTTAAACAAGTATTTGATATCCTACTAATATTACAAAAACTGCCTCATTGGTCTAGCGGTTGACGTATGCGACCGCCAATAGTGAGGTCTCGGGTTCGAATACCGGATCGGGCCAAAGGTGTTTTTGTGTTTTTCTGATTATAGAAATACTTAACAACAGCTTAGAGTTTGGAAGTTGGGATCTGAACCCTCGTGCCTCGGAGAGCACGTAAAACCATCGGTCCTGCGTCTGATCTCTCCCCGGTCGTGGTGGTTAACCGTCACATCGGATTATGAAAGAACAGATAGTGCACCTGGGTTTGCGCGCACACACTTGTGCACTATAATATCTCCTGCGTAGAACATCAACATCATTATCAATACTATAAATGCGAAAGTTTGTAAGTATGGATAGATGTTTGTTACTCTTTCACGTAAAAACTGTTGAATAGATTTTAAGGAAACTACAATATTATAGCTCATACAACAGAATAACACATAGGCTACAATTTATAAAGATACAATTCACAAAATATCTTTGTGCCGCGGGTTACACCGTGGGGCTCAGCTATTAAAATAATGAAATTCCTAGCTCTCAATTGGATCGTTCGACTGGTTCGTGCAATCAATACATAAAGATTTTTATGTCAAAATAATATCGTAGATTAGTATTAATATATCAAATCATGGCTACAGTCCAAATGCCTAAGAAGAAATTGACTTTTCTGAACTCAACTAATCTTCGAAAATATTACGAAGCATAAAGTTTAACCCAATTTTTTGGATTCAGTCAAAAAAAGTATCTCGTATATCGCAGTTTAAAGTAACCTATCCTTTCTCAAGAGTCCAAGTATCTCCATAACAAATTTTATAGAAATCGGTGCAGGGATTTAGCTGTGACCATAACAGACAAATTTACTTTTGAATATAACATACTAATATGTTATTTTAACTTCCAATGAAAATTTAACATAACTAAAATTAAAAAAAAAAGCTCCAAGCCTATCGAGTAATCATACGCCAAAAATACCTTACACCATTTTGGAAAAGAACTGACACTCTTGCATTGCTGAAACGATATTAACCAAACATAGGTAGCAACCACCACAAGAAAACTGGCTTTCAAAAGAAAAAAAACCGCATTGAAATCGGTCCATCCCTTTGAGAGCTACGATACCACAGATGCCGAAATCTGTAGTTTATCGGGTAGATACTTCCGGAATAGTTTATTAGAGGGAGAGCGCAACTTGAAATTGCGTAGGACTATTCCCGTCCACACGCCCACAATTGTAACTCCTGTGCACCAGGATATACAGCAGTGACTCACGAACACACCGAGTCAAGGCACTAGGAAAGTCCCAGGAAAAATCAAACTGTTTTGGAACCCGCTTTTAACACCCGGGAAGTTCCCGAAATTAATCAAATTAGGGCCACAACACACAAGGCACTTTTAGCATCGACGATTGGCGATTTTGCAACTGTATCGATACTGCATTGCGATTTTGATCGCCGTATTTAGCTTCTAAAAAGCGACTAGTCGCCGATCGACGATGGCAAAAGTAGGTAGTATGCTGTGGCCCTCAGCTGTCGTTAGCGTATTTTTTTAATTATTATCTGTACCGATTTACGATAGATATGACTCAAATTGTAATTATATTGTTACCACAATTGTTTAGTGTTCCTTCCAGCAACAATAATGTTTCATATAATAACCCACTAAACAGAATGTGCAGAAACTATAATATCGTGTGCTCACAGTTTGACATCTTTCACGAAAGCCTCAATGCTTTCAAGTCTTCTCTCCTCCGTTTTACCAGACTTTAGCTTTAATTTTTAATGCACAGCTCAGTTTCCTACATATCTTTGTTTGTTACTGTGTATCTAATTATATTTTTTTTATATATTTGTTTTTTAATAATTCTAAACTTTAAGCCATAACGAAGCAGTGTCTTCGGAATCGTGTACAGTTGTAATTGGATGGCAGGTTAACTGTATTGTACTGTTAAGACTGTATTTTGTATTTTTTCAACCTTTTATTTGTATCTGTACCTATTGAATTAAATAAAATAAAATATTGTCTGGACTTAAAAAAAAACTATTACCCCTGAGTTTGTTTCGTCCATTCTTCTCAGGGCTAGTCCAATTAGAAAAGGCCGAACACATCTGCTTGCAAAAGCGTTTATGTAACCTACTTGCAGAATAAATGATTTAATTTCAAAAGCAAAGTGGAGGAGTTAAAAATCGCGTAGTAACTATAAGTACCACCACTAATGCGGCACCTGGCGGATTACCTACGAGAACGCACCATCCCCACTTGCCATCAGGTGGGACCATCTCCCAGTCGCGGGCCGGCGCCGGTCCGATGGTGAAACGGCCACCGCCAACTGTTGCGCTGTCTTCGGGCAGCTTCACTGTGGAAGAAAAGATCTGGTTAGAAAAAGAACTTCCTGGAAATGCCAGTTGTGTGTCTCTGGCGCTATTGGATGTAGACATACACGTAGAATCGGCCAGGTGACAGAGGAACTTGCTCAGGAAGAGTTCCTTACCATTTTCTACACATTTCAAGCGTCTATCTAATACTGTTGTTATGTATGTCTATCTGTTTTTAGTACTTGGCGTTGTTATAGCGGCAACAAAATTACATGATCAGTGAAAATTTCAGCTGTCTATCTATCACGGTTCATGAGATACAGCCTGGTGCCAGACGGACGATGAGACAAACCAATAGCGGAGTTCTATTAATAGGATCCCGTTTTTAAACCTTTAGGTATGGAACCCTAAAAAACGGTGGTGACACAAATTCTTAGTCCGTCACCATATAGAACTTTATTTAGTTTTGGCAACCTTTTTCTTATTTTTTTTACGTGTGGAAACCTCCAGGGACCGTTACACCACCGGGGTTTGCGGCGGGGCGGTGAGTCGGTATCAGACCGACAAAAACCACAAGGTGCTAACGCACCCTGCGCCTGAGACGGGAGGAATCCAGGACTGCTCTTATTAACATATCCGGACCCAAGTTTTGACCAAGTTTTTAACGTAAGATCACCTCATTTGCATTCATTTGTTAATTTTGCATCTAACGTATACATTTTTAGAATGCAACTTGGCTAAGAGGCAGTTCAAGGTCCTTCAAAGTTCGTTAGCCCATTTGGCTAAAATCACAACAAGAGTTCCACGTACTCTACGACAATTAGACCACCACATGAGGAGGAGTATTTAAAGCATATATAAATAGATATCTCGCTCACATGGACTGGCCGTGAGCCAATTTTGGAACTGGAGGGTATTAAAGGTGAGTGATCGTTTGAACTTTCGCGTTTGTGAAAATATACGAGAAAATGCTTTTATCAAAATGACCAGTTTAAGTTGAACTGTCGTTTGTATATACTTTTGTACCGCAAGAGGTAATATGGACATCAATCAATCAATCAACAACCCATAATGTCCCACTGCTGGGCTCGGGTCTCCTCTCAGGAGAGGGTTAAGGCCATACGTCCCCACGCTGGCCAAGTGCGGGTTGGGGACTGGCAAGAATACGTTGTGGCTACGTAAATCTTGCCTTTGCATGTTTTTCAAGCCGCCCAAAGGCCTCCAACTGAGCTTCACGACTGTTATCGTATGATAACAACCGGGACCGACTGCTTAACGAGACCTCCAAAGCACGGAGACGCTCATAGTAACATGCCACCAGCGGTCACCCATCTAGGTAGTAACCGCGCCGTCGTTGCTTGCCCTTGCTGATTGTTTCTAATCACCGAGTGCAACGGGGCCATGAGCATGAGCAATATGGACATATTATGGTATATTATGTAGTCGTTTTTACATAGTTAGTTAGAGTTTGAAATTTTATCTTGTTCCACTTCTACATACAAACATTAAGTAATCTAAAAATTATTTAAGAATGAGTTCTAAGATTTTTTTGTCATACTATTATTTTATTCGTCCCTTACTAATGTTGTTAGCTAATCTCAGAAACTAGTGGTTCATATTGAAACTACATTTTTGCATTTGATCTCATTGGCTGGGATCGGAGCCGTGCATTAATATGTCATGCCGTTGGAGAGCCACGCTTCGGCTTCGACCTCACAGAAATCTGATGTGAAACAGCGATTGCATAGCAGTATTTCACCAAGGGAGTGAGCATACCGGAAACACACAACCTCAAAGGCCGGCAACGCACTTGTGACGCCTCTAGTGTTGCGGGTGTCTATGGGCGACGGTAATCGCTTACCATCAGGCGATATGTCTGCTCGTTTACAAACTATACCATAAAAAAACGAAAAATGTTGCAAAATCGGACTTAAATTATTCTATTTTACAAAGCTGTGAGTGTCTGATAGTATTGTAAATTCAGATCACAATATTTGTTTTTTTCTTAGCTTATTGTTAGCCGGTTTATCGAGGGAGGCTATAAACTGTTTATCATTACGCTACGACTTATTGGAGCCGAACACAATACCAAAAACGAAGAAAGATAATTTCTTTTGCGAGTTTCAGACGAAGGTCAGCTATTTTGTATTTCTAAAATATCTGAGAATAGCTACTATTAACATCTTAATATATATTAGACACTGCTTTAGCAACAGCTTGCTAAAATATGTTTCTACATGCTATTTTATCCTAAAACAATAACAATGAAGTTAGGAAGAGGCGCTCATAGCCCAGTTGCACTCGGTGATTAGAAACAATCAGCGAGGGCAAGCAACGACGGCGAGGTCAGTACCTGGATGGGTGACCGCTGGTGGCATGTTACCATGAGCGTCTCCGTGATTCGGAGGTCACGTTAAGCAGTCGGTCCCAGTTGTTATCATAGGATAACAGTCGTGAAGCTTAGTTGGAGGCCTTCGGGCGGCTTAAAAACATCCAACGGTAAGATTACGTAGCCACAACGTTGTCTTGCCAGTCCCCAAACCGCACTTGGCCAGCGTGGGGACGTATGGCCTTAACCCTCTCTTGAGAGGAGACCCGAGCCCAGCAGTGGGACATTATGGGTTGTTGATTTTAGGAAGACAAACAAATATGGTGTCTATAATACATCAAACAATATTCTAGAAATGGCACACAATAAAACTAAAGACTTTACGAGCATTTATAAAAAACTAGCTGAGCCCCGCGGCTTTACCCGCGGTTGTTTTACCGCAGGTAACACCGCGGGGCTCAGCTAGTCATATATAAGAATTGATTTAACGACTTTTTTTTTTCAGATTTTTTAAGATTTCAATTGAAAATGACTCGGCACAGCTAGTATAAAAAAGTAACCTAAGATACTTATTATATCATCAGCTATCTGCCAGTGAAAGTCTCGTCAAAATCGGTCCAGACATTCCAGAGATTAGCCAGAACATATAGAGAGGCAGAAAAAAATTGAAAAAAACGTTATCTTAATATATGTACCGTGTATACGTGTGTATTCGTAAGCATTTAGTAAAAATTGGTTATTGTGATATGACAAACAGACACTCCAATCATATTTATTTGTATAGATGTGTAGATAATAGTTACGTTTCCTCAGTAACAATGGTTGCGGCCCTCAATTTATATCGCGAAGGTATATTTACTCGCCTAATTGCTTCATTACAATTTTATTATATTAACAAATATTTACATGTTTTAGTGAAGTAAATGAGTCAACATTAGTTAGTTCCTGGTTTACGGCAGTTACCTACACATCTGTATATTAAAACGTGAAGCAAAGCCTTTATACTAATCTTTACGAAAATTATGCGAACGGAGAACTATGAAATTTCAATCAATCAACAACCCATAATATCCCACTGCTGGGCTCAGGTCTTCTCTTAGGAGAGGGTTAAGGCCATACGTCCCCACGCTGGCCAAGTGCGGGTTGAGGACTGGCAAGACAACATTGTGCTACGTAATCTTACCGTTGGATGTTTTTAAGCCGCCCGAAGGCCTCCAACTAAGCTTCACGACTGTTGTCCTATGACTAATGTCCGGGACCAACTGCTTAACGTGACCTCCAAATCATGGAGACGCTCATGGTAACATGCCACCAGCGGTCACCCATACAGGTACTGACCGCGTCGTGGTTGCTTACCCTCGGTGATTAGTTCTTATCACCGAGTGCAACTGGACTATGGGCTTTGGCACAATTCAAATTTAGTATCTGGATGACTCGGTTTTATTTTTGGTAAATTTACTAAAAATGAACCATAACTGGACGCCCCGAGGCCCCTTGCAAATTAAATAAATTTCATGAAAATCTTTGAGAGCCATTTCCGAGATTCTGATTATTAAAAGAATTGCTCGTTTAAAGACATTGGTTTTGATAGATATGGAGGAGTGTAGAAAACTAAAAACAAACAAATTTAAAGGATTAAGGTTGAATTTCGACCACTGGACTTATTCATCAACTCAGTAAAATTTCATGTTTCTAGAAGTTCTAGAAATTTGAAATTTTAACACTTTATTATTTCTATATTGTAAGTACCTAATAAGAAAGGATGAAGGAGGAAATTTCACTTCTAGAAGCCATTCAGGGGGTATTATAGTAAGGCATGAGCGGTTATTTGATACATCATCAGCATCAAAGGTAGAAACTCTAAATAACAAAATTCTGCAAAAAATGGCAATCAAAAGCTTTGGACCACCTGCCTACACAGGGTCCTGGCTTTCTTTAGTTAAATAGACGAGGAAAAGCCACAACTTTAAGAAGCTTCTGGTAACAAGAACTTGCACAAAATGGCCAGGCTAAGTTGAATTTCTACAACTATAAAACGTTATTGGAAATCTTTCTTTCAGAATAAATCACAACGATAATTTACGTGATCAAAATAAAATATTAGCCGATAGTACAAGAGAATAGGAGGAGTCAGTATTTATAGAAAGAGAATCGACGTAAAACACATGCGTCTTGGCGAAGAGTATTGTTTCAGAGTAGCCCTCCGTCTGTTGAAAGTCCGCGCAGGGGACGCGGTAAATGATCCGCGTCTGTGGCGCGTCCTCTCAGCGGACGGGCTTAAAGTCCGCTCAGGGGACGCGGTAAATGATCCGCGTCTGTGGCGCGTCACGCAAATGCACGCAATAGATGTTTATTTCCCCGCTTGCGTCCGCTCCGCGCCCGTCCAAAGACATATAATATATGGCGGATAATTTACCGCGTCCCCTGAGCGGACTTTTAACAGACGGAGGGGTAGAAGATATACGCTCTCGAACTTTTTTTTTATGGAATAGAAGGCAAACGAGTATACGTATCACCTGATGGTAAGCGATTTCCGCCGCCCATGTACACTCGTAACACCAGGGGCGTCACAGGTGCGTTGCCGGCCTTGGGGGATGGGGAGAGGGATGAGGGGAAGTGTTGGATTATAGGCCTCCGTTTGCCTCACCCACTCGGTGAAAAACAGCGCAGGCGCTGTTTCACACCGGTTTTCTGTGATGCCGTGGTATCACTCCGGGCTAGCCGGCCTATGCAGTCCGAAGCGTGGCTCTCCCACTATATAAAATTGGATTGAACTAAATGGTACCCGATCAGTAGAAGTGCCGGGAACGATCAACTGTAAATAGGTTGATGGAATATTTCGTAATGGGTCGTTTAATGGTTGACACACTTTTTTATGGCGAGTGTTTTATGGTGCAATAAATAAGAAATATGTTTATGAGAATGAGATACCTTAACGGTGTATTTTGACCTAAAAATATTTTTTAATATCATAATTTCTTTTTACTCCAGTGGGGCACAATTCGTCCGGTTTTGCCCGGATTTGTCCTAGTTCTGAAACATTACGTTAATGGCTCTAGTAAAATTTATGTCGTGATAAACGACATACATGCGAACGGAGCCGCAAAAAAAGCTAGTCAGCAGTAATCACGCGTGCGAAGCCGCTGGCTCTAACTAGTCGTTTATATTTGCTAATATGCCATTGAGTTATAGATGATTGTATGTAAACGAATGACACGTTAAACAAGACACGTGCTAAACGAAGATTGTTTCCAGTAATAACGTGATCTATGATCGACATGGCGCTAGGGTTGTCACTCTTTTCGGGAGATTTATTCTATCATTTTGGTTTCAAAAACTCGCAAAAATACAATAAGTTTAATACAGTTAGTGCAAATAAATAGGGTTAGCAACAATATTTACAACTTCACACAAATCATAAAAGTCGATAGTTGATATACGCAATCTCCTTTTCGTCTGCTATTGCCGGTAGCGTAATAATTTTCCAACGTTGTTTTTTGTTAATTTATGCTCCGCTCCTGTTGGCCTTAGCGCGATGGTATGTCTATGGCCTTCCTCAATTAATGAGCTATCTAACACTGAAAGAATTTTTCAAATCGGACCAGTAGTTACTGAGATAAGCGCGTTGAAACAACCAAACAAACTCTTCAGCAATATTAGTAAAAAAATTTACCACTTCTCCAGAGATAATTAATATTACTCATGCTAAATTACACATTTCTAGTATTATTCCATACTAATGCGTTATTCAAAAGTAACTCTGTCTGTAAAGTTTTCACGACAAAACCGCTGCAGCGATTTCAATAAAATGATAGGGGATATTTCGATTCCTGAGAAAGGACACGCTTCTATTGACAGCGAAAATAGACATCCACGCGAGTGGAGCTGAACGTTATCACAGATAAACGAACAAACAGCTACGTTACCTACAAATCAGCAGTAGTCAAACTAGTTGCAAACGAAAAACGCCGTATATTCGTAACTGGTTACGAACGAAAATCAGCGTATATTCGTAACTAGTTACGAAAATACGCCGATTTTCGTTCCAAGGCCGTAAAATTAAACCAGCGCATTTGTTTCCCTCCCACTATGATCCTGGGTCCTTTAAGCGGGAAAAAACATCTCACTAAGCTGCCATAATGTGGGACGCCATACAGCATTGTCTGCTTTCGCTGTGAGTGTGGTGGCCCCCACTGTTAGATCCTGCTTTAACTTACCACCAGGCTGAGTAGAGTCACTATGGCGAGCGATTTATAAAAAATAATAATAATTAGGAGCTAGAATAGATTCAGTAGTACGGTGGCAACCCTAGCGACATGAAACAATTAGCGACAAGGTTCTAAACAACGCGACGTTACTAGATAACAGTTTATTGAGTCTCAAAGGCGACTTGCTTATTTTTAAGAGGTATTGTATATGGCGGGTCACGTAGCCCATTACGACGACGACAGGTGGACCAGTAGAGTGGTGAAATGGCAAGGCCCTAGAGGTCGTAGGGTTAGGGGCCGTCCATGCGCTAGATGGACGGATGAACTGGTAAAGGTAGCAGGAGAAAATTGGATATCCTTGGCTAGACAGGAGGTGAAAGCCTCCTCCAAGGAAAGTCCTTGGAGGAGGCTTTCACCCGAAGGGGGTCCTTTTTAGTCCTCTACAAAATAATAAACATAATGGAATAATTAAATTTGATCATGATACAACTGTAATTATTTAAAAAGAATTTATTTATCTTAATTATTAACTAGAATGTATTATAGTAGGCGAATGGAGTTTAATAGAGCTTTATTATTATTATTCTATATTTTTATGACTTACGCGTATACTAACGCCTATTTCACCGAAAGGGGTAGGCAGAGGTGTATCACTCGATCATATTTTTCGACTATAATTTTAGTTTGTACATAAGTTTAGCCAACAACGGTTACTTTGGAGATTGAATGAGGTAATTGGTCAAATACTAAAAGATTTTTCTCGATAGTCTTAAGTTATAACTAAGAACAGTCAAGTCAAATACGGCCAAGTGCGAATTGGACTTGTATACGAAGGGTTCCGTAGTAATCTATGAAAACGGCAAAAAAGTTTGTCGTATGGGAAGCCTCCTAACATATTTATTTTATTCTGTTTTTTTTATTATTTGTTGTTATAGTGACAACAAAAATACATCATCTCTGAAAATTTCAACTGTCTAACTAACACGGTTCATGAGATAAAGCCTGGTGACAGACGGACGGACAGAGAAGTCCTTAATAATAGGACACCCTTTTACCCTTTGGGTACGGAACCCTAAAAATAAAATCAATACAGAGGTTTGTGAGGCACGATGACACAAAGAGAGGTTAAAAAAAGATATTTTCTAAAAATAATTCCCGAGGACACGCATATTTCCGAAATTTCCACTTCGACGATTCATTCTTCAAACAAATATGAACATTATCCTCCAGGAATAGAGTTGAAAATGGCAAATAGTAATTTATTGTGTCTCATTGATATGGTATCAAGCATAAATGTCGAACACAATAGCGTGTTTATGAACTTAATACCGTGGTGTCGAGTTGCCGCCACGCCTAGTTGAACACGCATTAACACGGTGGCAATCACGTATACAGGTAATGCATAATCTATACAAATGAATAACATTGGAGTGTCTGTTTGTAACATTAAAATAACCGCTTTTTATTAACAGCGATTTTTTACAATTTTTTTTCCGGCTAATCTCTAGAAAGGCTGAACCGATCTTGACGGGACTTTCACTGGCAAACAGCTGATATAATAAGGAGTTCAGACGAGCTAGTTCACCGGATCCATACCATAATTATATAAAGCTGTTTGTTTGCTTGAAGCGCTAATCTCAGGAAGTATAGGTTCAATTTGAACAATAATACCAGTGTTATATAGCCCATTTATCGAAGAAGGCATTAATCATCACGCTAAAACCAATAGGAGCGAGGCAGCAATGGGGAATGTTACAAAAACGGGGGAATGTTAATTCGTTATGGGCAATAGATGTAAACGAAGTTGCGTGGGTCAGCTAGTAATTTATTAACTACTAGCTGAGCCCCGCAGTATGACTATAACACCGTGGGGTAAAACTAGTATAAAAAAACCAGCCAAGTGTGAGTTGGACTCGCGCACCGAGGGTTCTCTACAAATCTTTTTTTATGGAAAGGGGGCAAACGAGCAGACGTATCGCCTGATGGTAAGCGATTACCGCCGCCCATGGACACCCGTAACACCCGTAAGAGGCGTCACAAGTGCCTTGGGGAGGGGGATGAGGGGAAGGGTTGGATTATGGGCCACCGATATCCTCACTTACTCGGTGAAACACAGCGCAGGCACTGTTTCCCACCGGTTTTCTGTGAGGCCGTGGTATCACTCCGGTCGAGCCGGCCGATGCATACCGAAGCGTGGCTCTCCCACGGTGTAGGTATATTATAAGATGTAGCTAAAAATGTTTTTCGTAATGTTTCCTTTATCTGTGCTATAAGACGTTGCTTCGTACCAAATTTCAAGATACCCGTAGGTTTTTATTCCCTTGCGAGTGATTCGAAAACTTGCCAGATAAACGGCTGTATCTTTTGATTGCGTTGGCTTTGAAGTTGATTTTTCACAGCTCCAAGTACACTTGAGTATTTGATATGAATTTCAACTTGCTACCTCCAGGCGTACTTGAGAAAAAAGCTCTTGACGGACGAATAGACGGACAACAAAGTGATCCTGTAAGGGTCCCGTTTTAATGCTTAGGGTACGGAACCCTAAAAACATATAAAAACTTTTCAGCTTTATAATATGTTTATAGATGTTATATACATGTATGTACGTGTCAAACTTTTTCTTACGTGTGGAAACCCCCTCGGGCCTCCACCCTACCGGAGTTTGCGGCGGGGCGGTGTGACGGAATCGAACCGACTAAAACCATACGGTGTCACTCTACAACAACCCGTTTTTAAATGGTTGAGCTTTGTGAGAATCTGACCAAATCAGTGCTAGATTTTGTTATTTTCTCCTATTTTACCGACCTATGATTTTTATCTGTAGCATCAACTTATCGTTCATAAATGTCACTTAGTGTCTTAATTGAACAAATGATTTTGAATTTCAAATTGACATGTTTCGGCGAATGATGTTGATTGGAGTGTCTGCAAATTTATCTGCCACACTTACATTCTGTGAGAACATGCTGCGGTGTTTCATCTGCCTCCATGACTTGACTGCCTCTGTGGCGCAGTGGTAGCGAATGCGACTGCTGTGCAAGAGGTCTCGGGTTCGATTCCTGAGTCGGACCTAATGTTTGTATGATCTGCAAATATTTGTTCCGGAGTTTGGGTGTTTTCTATGTATAATATGTATATATTAAAAAAAAAACAAAAAAAAAGGTATTTGTAGTACCCATAGTACAAGCTCTGCTTAGTTTGGGACTAGATGGTGTTGTGTTAAAATGTCTTACATATATTATTTATTTATTCCATGCATCCCCTGCACAGAGGGCTGTATGTTGCGCCTATAGTGAATAGGGGCTTGTTTGGAAGGCAATTCTTAGTTATGATACTTATGGCCTTGCTGAGAACGTCCCTATTCAGTCCAATCGTCTGCGCCTCGCGGTTACATTTAATAAATAACGTTCTCGTGTCTCGGTGTCCTCCGAAACTCTTCCGAAAGCTGGACTGATTTTGATGCAATTTTGTGTGCATATCGAGTAGGTCTGAAAATCATGTAAGGTCTATTTTTCATACCCCTAGATGATAAGGGTGACCCACCTCTTAATTGTTTTTTTTTTTTGGGAAAAACAACGTTTGCCGGGTCAGTTAGTCCATCTATATAAATATATCGACGGTAAAAAGCGGAAATCTCGTGGCTCGGAAATTGGTTTAATTAAAAACTATTATTTAATTAGGAAAAAAACATTTCAATTATCTATGAATTGTCTTCCTACGACAAAAAGTTAATGATACTGACATTTACTAGTTTTAATTATTTCTACAAAAAAAAACAAATATCTTAAAAATCGAACGTTTTTAAAAAAAAAAATAATACGACGTCCCCTCTGTCGTGAGGGGTTAAGAAAACGGATTGTCACCCCCCTATTCCTCCCGTGGGTGTTGAAAGAGCCGACTGAGGGAGCGAACTACCAGGACAACAGCACTGCAGGGAGAAGGACACACTTGACACAAACACTTTTTTACTTGTGGAAACCCCCTCGGGCCTTCACTCCACCGGGGTTTGCGGCGGGGCGGTGTGTCGTCTGGGAGGGGTCCGGATGGCGTAAGAAAGCGGTTCCCGGATCTCTCCCGTCTCAGGCGCAGAGTGGCACACCGTGTGGTTTTAGTCGGTTCGATTCCGACACACTACTCTGCCACTCTGCACCTGTGACGGGAGGGATCCGGGAATCGTTTTATTACGACACCCAGGCCCCTCCCAGACTTGAAACAAACTCAATACCAACCCGTTTGAACAGCGTAGTGTGTTAGAACATAGCCATATTTTTAATAAGAAGCATTGTCTGGTAGTGGACAGTTGAAAGCTATATTGATATGATGTGTAATCTACATGGTTTCTACTATAAAATTGGATATTGCGAAATTAACACTAAATCGTCTACTTTAGACATACAAAACCATACCATTAAGTTTCTTATACCGACGTTTTGGCATTTTCTTTCACAGTAAATATGACACTTCACTTACTAAACAACACACAATAACTTAAGACCGTAAACTAGAAAACTTCTTGTTCTACCAAAAAAAAAAAATTAAAAGTACCCGCATTTAAAAAGTTGAAATTGTACCTCGGAGTATAAACTTATAGAGAGTAGTTGAGCGTGGTTGGTTAAAATAAGCATAATAATAATGTAAAAACTATTGTAATAAAAATAATAAATAAACTAAGTATAATTTATTTTAAAAATGGATAAAGTGTCAGAGATTAACCCATTATTTAAAAAACAATAACGGGTTGCACTCCGGGAGTGTGGGCAGAAGTGAAAACTTGAATATTAACGTTGTGCAATTTGGATATTTAGGAATGGTTACGTAATAAGTTTGCACGGATTGCTTTTATTATCAGTATAAAAGTACTATCATTTATGTGGTAAAATACAATATTCATTTACTGTGCTATAGTACACGAACTTGACAATTTATGGTCTACCCTCCCACCGTCTTACGAATTTTCGTTCAGGTCTCGTGTCCTGACGCGAGTTTGACATTTTTTACCAATCACAAAGAGTGCACAACGCTGCTGAAGAAGTTTTCATTTCAAAAACATTGTAATTATATTACGAAATATTTTGGCTTTCTGAACTGTTTCTGTCCAAATAAAAAGTTTGTGGTGTGTCTGTGGTTCCTCCATTCGCGAAATACTTCGCAAAGATGCTTACAAAGACTTATTTATATTACTGGAAATAAAGATATTTTTCAAATACCTTTAAACGAGCAATTCTTGTATATAATCTGAACATCAAAAAACGGCTATAACGATTTTCATGAAAACTAGTATGCAGGGGCTTTCGAGGGCGCGATAAATCGATCTGGCGATGTTTCAATTTTAGTATATATCAAAAAAACAAAGAGCAAAGCTCGTTCATTCGGGTACTTTTATTTGCGCAATTTATATAGTGCTCAGTTAGTAACTCGCTTACTCATTATAAGTAGGTAAAAGGATTGACCAATGTGCCTACTATATTGTCACCTATTGTTCATCGTGTACTTGTGCGGAAACACGTGGCGTGTATTAAATCAAAATGTCGCCATTTCAATAGTTATTAACTGTTGACGCTATACAATTAGACATGCTAGTATAAAACATTTTTTAAGGTTCTTTGAAATAACAAACTATGACAGTCAATTGTTGGACATAGGTCTCAAGGTAGTAGGGTCGCGCTGATTTCAGCTGAGTTCGTGTCCGTTCATGAGCGTGGTGACCACTATTTGTGAGACACTACTCTTGGGTTCTTCTTTTTTTTATGGAATTAGGGGGCAAACGAGCAGACGTATCGCTGGTGGTAAGCGATTACCGCTGCCCATGGATACCCGTAACGCTACAAGTGCGTTGCCGGCCTTGGGGGAAGGGGGATGAGGGGAAGGGTTGGATTATGAGCCTCCGGTATCCTCACTCACTCGGTGAAACTCAGTGCAGGCGCTGTTTCACACCGGTTTTCTGTGAGGCCGTGTATCACTCCGGTCGAGCTGGCCCATGCATGCCGAAGCGTGGCTCTCCCACGATAGTAGTCGGTTCTCTTAAGATACCAAATATTCTGTTACGTACATATAAATACAGGTGAAAATAATAAAATAGTTTCATAACTCACCTTTCTTAGAAGATTTAACGGCAACAATCCCACCATCTTGTTTTTGAGTCGCAGCCGGCTTCGGTAAAATAAGCACGTTGTTCTCCTCTAGCAACTTCTCCTCCGCTTCATCTCCTTCCTTCTCCTCCATAACCGTCTTCACTGGCGTCGCCATTTTGAATTTTGCGTCACAACAAAATGGCGGTTATCATTTGAATGTACCGTTCTAGTACATAGTTAGGGAATGTGTATACTAATACTATTTTTGTTTGCGTTTGTATATAATGCTACATAATATGTAGGTTTTTTTTATTTCAGTCTTGTTTCTTGGCTGGCTTTATTCTGTAACAATGAAAAATTCAATTATTTTTCTTTTTCGATACAAACAAATAGCATTGCAGAGTTAGCCTAAACACCAAAACCCCAAATCAAATAAAAATAAATAAATAAATATTCCGGACATCTAACACATAACGCCATCTAGTCCCAAACTAAGCATAGCTTGTATTATGGGTACTAGACAACTGATATAAATACATATATACTTTTGTTTTTGTATATACATACATATCATACATAGAAAACACCCAAACTCCGAAACAAATATTTGCAGATCATACAAACATTTGGTCCAACCCGGAACCCGAGACCTCAAGCACAGCATACGCTACCACTGCGCCACCGAGGTAGTCTTGTATGGCAGATAACTATCTAAAACTTTATCACTTAAATGCATTTTAGAACTGGCGAGGGTGGCCATAGGTATGGCATTTTATTCATATTTTTTTAAAGATAACTCCCACTTTATGAATAAATCCCATGCCGCGGATGACTACAAACATACATTCAACGGACACAAAATCGATGCCCAAGTTTATATTTGTGTTATATACGACTGTTGCTTTATCATATTACTCAGTTTGCCCAGACGAAAGCAATATACTCTCATTGAATAATGAATTTTATTAAAATTAACTTAGCGACAATCTTATTCGTATGGAAATAAAGCTCATTGTTTTGTGCTGTCTGGAATCTTAGTAATGTTTCGTAATATTGTCTCATATATAAAAACATCTTGTCGTGGTGTTTGTTAACAACAAAACAAGGACCGATATTTATGAAATTTTATATGCTTATGAGATAAGTCTGAGAAACGGGCAACATCTAGTTTTTACACTCCTGAATGGCCCACGCCTGATTTTTTATTTTTACGGCACAACAACGTTTGCCGGCTCAGCTTACTAGCTGAATACTTTCTGTAAAATCCAGTTCGAAATGTTTCTTTATACGTAAGTGTTATTTGGTATTTTTTTCAATGTGATATGATCCCCTTTTTCTAACGTGATAAATGTTTTAAATCGAATTTAATCACAGTAAATATTTATTTGTCGTTTGACACGATTTAATCTATACTTAGCGTAAACTCAAGTTGGTCATAATTTAATTACACCTAAAATAGGTATGACTCATGATTGATCAAACAGTCGGTTATAATAAAAAGTTTATCATAAGCCATAAAATAAAGATAAATAAATAATAAAAAACAACATTTGCAGAACATAAAACTTTTTTTATGTTCTGCAAAAAAAAAACTTTTTTAAAACAATAATTAATTGTTATAAAAATTAAACGATTCAGTATTGTTTGCGCTATCATCCTATAATGTGTATGTATATGTATGTATATGTGTATGTATGTATGTATTTGCGAATGAATATCGTATGTGTTTACTAATATGCATAAGGTATTCAACTATAGTTATAAAATTAATGTCTATAAATCACTATTATTATCTTTTTAATTTGTTATTATATTCGTTTTTTTAAATACGCATAACTATGCTCTAACATTTCTCCACTATCCTCTGTTCACTCAGGGTTTGCTGGCAGAAAACTCAATGTTGGGTTAAGCACGCCTTTTGTACATGACACTTCCTTGTATTTTGTTCATACTTGTATTTACAATGTGTACAATAAAGAATAAATACAAATACAAATACAAAAATAACTAGAGCTCACATGCACAAGTTCTTTTTCTTTTTGCAAATTTTAACTAAGTCCTATGGCCACTAATCGATCGCTAGATACTGTTGTTGATGAAGATTACTAGTAGGAGGAAGATCGAAGTTCTATGTAGAATAATGTAAAAATTGCGAAAATAGTAAAAATAACATTAATATGTGCATAAAATTCATAATTACTCGTCTCTAGCTGTGAAACATTTGACGTCAATCAAAACAAACATATGCATCCTCTCAAGCACACACATTTACATGTATATACCAAAAGGTTCCCTTCGAAGTTTGCATTTCATTTATTTTTAACGTAGTTATACCATAGATAGAGTTATAAATTTGCGGGCGGCTTAAAAACATCTAACGGCAAGATTACGTAGCCACAACGTATTCTTGCCAGATCCCAACCCGCACTTGGCCAGTGTGGGGACGCATACGTCATATACCATAGCCTTAACCCTTTCCTGAGAGGAGACCCGAGCCCAGCATTGGGACATTATGGGTTGTTGATATACCATATAATTAATGTATGTACTTTATATTATGAACGTAATTTGCTAATACTAATTATATTAGAATTCCTATGAGGAACAGCACCATAAATCGAATTACAGGTTTTTATTACTTAGTTTAGGAATAAGGGTTATCTCACGTGTAATCTGTAATCCTACTAATGTTCAACTAATTCTCAAAATAAAGTTCGAAGATTATTCAACAACGAAATAATCCCCTTTTCTAATGTGTTAATTGTTTTAACATTATGTAATCATTGTGGATACGATGTAATCTTGATGCGCGATAATCTACGCTTTGGCTTAAATTGTTGATCATAATTTAATCATAACTTAAGGTTTGTTTATCATGATCGAGATTAACGATTATTTTATTCAGACAATAAGTTATAATAAAACTATTATCATTAGGCATAAAATATTCTATTTAATCCGTGCACTCCACCTTATTTAAAGGAATGCTTTGTTCTCCTCGGTGACAGTTTCATTCAAGATCCTTGAGGTTATACGAATCTCTGGAACTGGCAGTCCCAACAAAACAAAAGTTTTTACAAGTCGTTCACTGTACAGGCTGTACGACTATGGAATGCTTTGCCAATGGCTATAAAGCGAGCTAAATCACTGCCTATTAAAAAAATGGTCCTAGAACATTTTTTAGCTTCGTAATTTATTACCTGTTTAAAACTATTTTATCATTTGCACTTATTTACTATAAAATTGTGGATATTGTGTTTATGTAACTTTATCTGAATAGTAAATTATTATATTTTTTTGAACACTAATACTGCATATGATTTTGTGTTTCTACAGTCGATTTGTCCATCCAAAGGTTGCCTGTAAGAGATTGCTTTTTAGCGATAAGGCCGCCATTTGTACATGGTCATTATATTGTTTAGCTCAAATATAACTGTATCAATTCGTGTGCAATAAAGTTTATTCAATTCTAAATGAGAGATAAAGAAATAAAAAGAAAAACCATTCATATTCTTCATTGTGTTGCTAAGCGCAACTCGAGAACGGCTTGACAGATTTGGTTAATTATTTACAATGATCCGAATTGGTTAACACAGAACAAATGATAATGTCGACAATATATTTTGCTCTGTGTTTTATTCGAACCGACGATCCTTAGCATTCAGGGTGTATAATCACTAGGCATACAGGCCTGTCAAGTATTCAACCGCAGAGTTAAGTAGATCAACGGTGGCATTCAAACAGACGATTACATGTCAAGGAGAGATGGTGCATCAAGACCTTGCTTTTTATGACCTCGATAGATGCCAACAGGCCTTCCATGTCTGCAGATTAATTACTTCAGTAACAGGATGTTTAAACGATCAATTCTTGTAGGTATATATTCAAACGGATCCAAGGATTAATAATAATATTTCGGACACCTTACACACAACGCCATCTAGTACCAAACTGCAAACAAAATATATAAATGAGTGAGTGAGGATACCGGAGGCCCATAATCCAACCCTTCCCCTAATCCCCCTTCTCATCCCCTAAGGGCGGCAACGTACTTGTGACACCCCTGGTGTTGCGGGTGTCCATGGGCGGCGGCAATCGTTTACCATCAGGCGATACGTCTGCTCGTTTTCCCCTTATAACTTAAAAATTAAATCTGTAGCGCAGTGGTAGCGTATGCGACTGCTGTGTTTGAGGTCTCGGGTTCGATTCCCGGGTCGGACCAAATGTTTGTATGATCTGGAAATATTTGTTGCGGAGTTTAGGTGTTTTCTATGTATACCTAATAAGTATGTATTTTTTTTAAAAAAAAGTATAATATGTATTTATATCAGTAGTCTAGTACCATACCATAACAAAAGCTCTGCTTAGCTTGGGACTAGATGGCGTTGTGTGATAGATATCCGAAATATTTATTATTATTATTTATAAACTAAGCAAATCTTGTACTACGGGTACTAGACAACTGATATAAATACACATATTTACTTTTTTTTTTGGTAAATACATGCTTATTATATATAGAAAACACCCAAACTCCGATAGAAATATTTACAGAACATACAAGCATTTGATCAGAATCGGGAATTATTCGAAATCGGCAAATTTAGTATTTTGGGCGATAAATCGGTCCAGCTAGGATTAATTTATCATATAAATTACTAAATTGTCCAAGGAGCCGTTAGTAACAGCAGCAAAATCTTTCAAACAAGCAAACGAAACCAATCAATACCTTTATCATATCACGATTATAAGCGAATTGCATTTATCTTATCTAAAGGCTGGGGCAGACAGCTGGCGAGATAGTCAGCCGAGTTTGCCGCGAGAATGAGACGTCTGCGTGTGCCGTAATAATCCCGCCCACATGCTCATCATTGAAACTACGTACACCAGGATAAACAGCAGTGACCCACGAACTCTCCAAGTCCCAGGAAAACAATATTTCGTACATCTATCACACAACGCCATCTAGTCCCAAACTAAGCAGAGCTTGTATTATGGGTACTAGACAACTGATAAGAATACATAAATACTTTTTTTGTAAATATATACGTATTATACATAGTAAACACCCAAACTCCGAAACAAATATTTGCAGATCATACAAAGATTTGGTCAGACCCAGGATTCGAACGCGAGACCTCATGAACAGCAGTCGCATACGCTAGCACTGCGCCACCGAGGCAGTCAATACAGAGGCAGTTAATTTTTCTATTGCGGGCTCTAAAACAGTTTAATAGTACTAAACTGTTTTGGAGCCCGCAACAGAAAAAAAACAAGATAATTAGAGGAGTTGGAAATATAATGAGTCCAGTCCACCCCTTAGCAAAAAGTGAGGCAAAACAAGGAGCAATTATTGTATTTATATACATGTATGTCACCGTAAGATTGTAAATACTGTTAGATTATAATCTACCTAGCGAGATTGGAAACTGTCGCAAGATTTTCAAATGCTACACACTGCTTACAATTTAATGTAATACCGATAAATAACAATCTGTCGCGCGTCAAATTGTCAACTGTTCCTGATTCGTCGGTCTTACAGTAGGCCGCTACGAGCATTTAAAGTAAGATTAGGTTATTTGTTTAGTGGGCCCGGTCGGCGTAAGAAAGCGGTTCCCGGATCCCTTCCGTCTAAGCCGCAAAGTGGCACACCGTGTGGTTTTAGCCGGTTCGATTCCGACACACCGCCCCGCCGCAAACATCGGTGGGGTGAAGGCCCGAAGGGGTTTCCACACTTAAAAAAAAAAGCTTATTTATTTAGTAACTTTATTTCATTTTATAATTTTAACTACTTATATTATTATACCGTGTATATAAATTTAGTAAACAGCGGTTATTTTAATATTACAAACATACACCAATTTTATTTATTTACGTGTAGACGTACAAATATTACAAACATAATATTGTTTAAACAAATAATATCCACAAAACGATTATACATATTTTATGGCAGTTTATCTAGCATTCGCTATCATCTCAAAACACATACGTATGTCATGCATCGGCTAGATGACATGACTATTAATCATATTTATTTGCATTGGCGTGAGTCATTCTAGATATAAAAATACATTACACAACATTGTTAAGCGGCTAGAACCATACTTCTAGCCGCTTGACAACCACGTCCACGTCAATGTGGTGACGGATAAGAGATCCAGCAGTGAATTCTTCTTTTGATAAAATGGCAACCAGCTAATCAGCTATTTCTGCCAATGTCAAGTGTTTAAAGCCTTCAAGTCTTAAGTCTTCGAGTATTCAAGTCTTAGTCGTGATGGAAATAATGATAAAAACTATAAAAAATGTGGATGAGATGAAATGGCTAGCAATGAACTACTTCTTCTTTTGATGAGATGGCAACCAGAGGATCAGCTATTTCTGCTAATGTCAAGTATTTAAAGTCTTCGATTCTTAATCTTCGAATCTTCAAGTCTTCGTTGTGATGGAATTAATGATAAAAGATATAAAAAATGTGGATGACATGAAATGGGGACCGTTTTTCGTCAGCAATGAACTATATCCTGCACCGAAACGTCTGACAAGTTGTCAGATGACGTCAGTAACACTCATGTGACAACCGAATGAGTCTTTATTTTCAGCATTTACTGCGATAAGGAAAGAACCGCCTTCCATTGTGTGGTTTTGTAATCTCTTCATATTGTTATAAAACCAACATGTTTGTATTGTTTCAAGCCTTATTATTAACTTCAGGAAATATTAGACATATTTGCAAATTTTTTATTTTTTTGATACAGGCTCTTTACAAGATGTACCTACTTACAGAACTAAGAAATCTATACAAATAAAAATGAATGAACGAAATTTGCGTACGCGCCATCGAGATATACATACTATATTATCTCGATACGTAGGCCTACCCTAAAGTTCGCATAACAACCGGTCCTGGCCTTACCAAATCATCAGATCACTTTGTAAGAGACCTTTCGATGCCTCTTCTCCCAATATACCTTTATATATAATAGGATATATGCCATATTAATCAAATTAGTTACTTTTGTCATCTGTCAAAACGATAACTTTGTATGCAAACTGTACTAAATACAAACTAGTGACGTCACTACTAACTGAGTAATAGATTTCAATTTTGATTTGATTAAAATTTGTAATACAAATTGAAAGCTGTATATATTGTCCGATATGTTTTGAAATATTAATTTAAATGATGGAGAAATCGGTATTCATTTACGATACAGTCATGTGGCGTATTTAATACACACCTTTTTTATTTGATTGAAGGCTGAAAAATGTACTAAATACAAAGTTGTGACGTCACTGTTTTAGTCTACTCAATTGAGCAATATATTACAATGTTTATTTGATTAAAAATGGTAAAATAAATGAAAATCTGTAATAATAATTATACTTTCCGTAATGTTTTGTAATATTAATGCCTCGGTGGCGCAGTGGTAGTGTACGCGACTGCTGTCCATGAGGTCTCGGGTTCGAATCCTGGATCGGACCAAATGTTTGTATGATCTGCAAATATTTGTTTCGGAGTTTGGGTGTTTTCTATGTACAACATGTATGTATTTACAAAAAAGGTATTTATGTATTCATATCAATTGTCTAGTACCCATAATACAAACTCTGCTTAGTTTGGGACTAGATGGCGTTGTGTGTTAGATGTCCGAAATATTTATTTATTATTATTTATTATTAGTTTTAATGGAATAGAGATAGGTATTTATAACCGATACAGTCATCTGCCCTATTGTTTTCAAGTGTATTATTTGTGTAAAGTGCTGTAAACAGATACTTGAGTGTAATTATTTCTTATCAGTGTCACAACAGTAATTTCATTGTCTACTTCTTAACCTTGTTTTATAGTATGGTTCTACTTAAACCATTACGCACAACAACAATCTATACTTATGTGTAACAGTAATATTGACGATAATATTTACTAATATTATGAATGCGAGATTTATTGAGGCACTCATAGCCCAGTTGTACTCGGTGATTAGAAACAATCACCAGGGTAACCAACAACGGCGCCGTCAGTACTTGGATGGGAGACCGCTGGTGCCATGTTACCATGAGCATCCCCGTGATTCGGAGGTCACGTTAAGCAGTCGGTGCCGGTTGTTATCATAGGATAACAGTCGTGTAGCTTAGCTGGAGGCCTTCGAGCGGCTTAAAAACATCCAACGGCAAGATTACGTAGCCAGAACGTTGTCTTCCCAGTCCCCAACCCGCACTTGGCACCGTCGGGACGTATGGCCGTAACCCTCTCCTGAGAGGAGACCCGAGTCTAGCAGTGGGACATTATGGGTTGTTGATGATTATGAATTCGAAAATAACACCGTTTGTCTGATACGTTTGAAGCTAAACCACGGCACCGATTTTTAATAAAATTTGGCAGGAAAGTACTTTGATTCTTGAGGAAAGACATAACCTAGCATTTGCCGCGATAACCCACATACTAATGGGTGGAGTCGCGCAAAAGTAAATACTGAGAACACCAGCCAAAAGCCACAGTCTCCATCCGTCAATTTAAAAAAAAATAGTTGAACCATAACCTTCTTTCTCCGAGCTTGTTTTCCCAAACTAGGTTGAGGTCAACTTTAAACTTACTACGATACGGCTGAACTTAAATTTGTCACGTAGATCATGTGTCACCAGACCTCCACAACACAAGTACTAGGGAATAATCATAAATTAATTAATTCTGTAAAAAAACTGGACTTTATTCGGGCTCCAGCTACCCGTAACGATTGTTAAAAACGTTCGCAAGAACTAAAAACCTAAAATATATTAATTATTTTTTTTCCCTCCAAAAGATCCGTCAAATTGACATTCTTGACATAACACAAACATATATTTAGGTCATTACCAAACATCGCAATCGTACTGCAAATAGTAGTTTTAGCCACATTTGTTCAGACTTTGGAACTCCACGTTCAGTATTATGTTTACAGATGGACTGGCTCCCACTATCTCGTATCCTCGTATATTTCTACGGTTAACAAAAACACTTCATCGGTATGATATTCGCAAACACTTGAATTATTAATAGCACACTGCTATACTTAGACAACTTTTAGTAAAGAAGGTTTTAGCCTACAAGGCCACCACAAAACATTTCAAGAGATACACATACACATACACATTTCTACAGATTCTTCGTCATACGAAGAATCAGTAGAAAGAGAAACACGGTGTAGCAGAAAGACAGCCTTGGGAAAGGCAATCTTCTGCACGAATAACGACCTATTTTCTTGGCTTTAGATTGATTGGGAGGTTCCTGAAGACTCTATCTCTTTCTCCCTATTGTTTGGACATCGTCAATGGGGTAGATGATACCTTAGTCAAATTAGTTGCTAGTGTCATCTGTCAAAATGATAACTTTGTTTCAAAAATGTACTAATACAAACTTGTGACATCACTGTTTTAGACTGCCAATTGAGCAATATATTTCAATGTACATTTGATTAAAATTCGTTATACAAATGGAGAGTTGTAACAGATATATTGTCCGATATGTTTTGTAATATTAATTTTAATGAAGGAGACATCGGTATTTATTTACGATACAGTCATGTGGCGTATTTAATGCAAAGCTTTTTTATTTGTTTGAAGGTTTGCCAAAGTGATTCTACTCATCATCATCATTATTAACAACCCATAATGTCCCACTGCTGGGCTCGGGTCTCCTCTCAGGAGAGGGTTAAGGCCATACGTCCCCACGCTGGCCAAGTGCGGGTTGGGGACTGGCAGGCCTACGTTGTGGCTACGTAATCTTACCGTTGGATGTTTTTAAGCCGCCCAAAGGCCTCCAACTAAGCTTCACGACTGTTATCGTATGATAACAACCGGGACGAACTGCTCAACGTGACCTCCAAATCACTCCATCTCATGGAAAACTATTGGAATCCAAGAGCCACCATACTCACTATAGGTGAACTGACAACCAGTATGTTTTATACGGGGATGGGTCAAGTACTAAAGATGTATTGGTATAACATACAGACAAAACAACAAAGACAAAGATTTTAGCAAACGAAACTTGGCCGAGGACATCTTGTTCATACATGACAACATTTTTATATTATGCCTGAGTCAAGGTCACGGCTTTGTTAGCACTACGCTAAATACGTAATAATTGACTGCCTCGGCAGCAGTAACGAGTAGACTGCTGTTCTTGAGGTCTCGGGTTCGATGCCCGGGTCGGTTCAAATGTTTGTATGATCTACAAATGTTTGTTTCGGAGTTTGGGTGTTTTCTATGTATGATATATATGTATTTATATCAGTTTTCTAGTACCCATAGTACAAGCTCCGCTCAGTTTGGGTCTAGATGGCGTTGTGTGCTAGATGCCCGTATGAAAAATATTTATTATTTATTTGTAATAATATGGCTTCGAAGGATGTTAAGCAAGATTTTTGTTCGTCTACCTGTTCCTTCGGGCTCTGGAACCGTTGTACCGATTTTAGCGGGACTTTGACCGGCGGATAGCTGATGATGTAGGGAGTAACTTAGATTTTTTTAGACCATATAAATAAGAGAAAATCCTACAATCTCCGTTTCTTTTTTTTGAAAGACTTCGCCCACTGTATGAATGTCGCGGGGCACTTAGAAACGTACATGAAACAGACACGTAGAACACCCAGGCCCAGAACAACAATTTGTGGATCAACAGTGTTGTCCCATGTGGAATTAACCAATAACCTAACCACACATCAACAACACCACAACACTTTGGTTCAGCAGTAATCTACTTGCCTTATCGAAGGTCAAAGGTTCTATACACGCTCTGTACAAATTATTGTACAGATTATATCTATTAGCAATAGTGTTGTTTTTGCCCGCGTGTGTGGGTGTGTGTGTGTTTAAGTGTGTCTATCACTGTTTTGAAACCTATCATAAAACATATACTTAGTTCAGGATTAGATAGCACTTTGTGTGGCCTACAAAATTATCATTACTATCGTATAAAGGCTACGGCAGACAGCGAGCGGGACGACCATGTGATTAATTTCTTTGAACCTGACTATAGTGAAGCCAAAAAGTCCCTCTCTCACCCATTTCAGTTAAGTTACGGATAGTTTATTTGACAGACATTTTAACGTGTCTTCTAGAATGAAACCATTTGTCAGATAAGCTATACGGAACGTATTAGTAACCGTTGGAACATGGTCCAATAGTTTGGCGGTATATGTTTGTTATTTCAACCACACCTCACCACACATAGCACCTCAATTATTAAACGATTTTTAACCGACTTCCGACCGTGAGTGACTGCCAAGTCCTTGCAGGCATGTACACATAGCAAAACTAATTTGGCCAAGTTACGTGCCCCTCTCTATACTAGTGGCCGTACAGTGTTTTTTTTTAGCTTTACACTCCTCCTTAGATGAACTTTAACGTGGCAAACTTTTCACTATTTTCCTTAAAAGAATGCTAACATAAGAGATTTTGGCGCGCTTTTGAGAAAAAGAACTATAAACTATATTTTTTCATTTTAATATTATTCGGTGTCTATACCACCGATTCATTTACAGTGAATTTAGTCACAAATCCAGTGCTATTCCTGTTTTTCTTTTCACGTATAGATAACAAAATTCATAAACAATTCTACGAATGTGTATTAATACTAATAATGATTTATCACTCGTGTTTACATTAAAATAGGTATGTTTGTACAGTATGTTAGCGAAGTGTCAACAGATAAGGTATGAGACAGTCAAGCTAACCATTAATTTATGCGGCACGGGGCCTGTCCTTGCTGGGTTAAATGGAACGCGACACTGGTTTCTGACACTGATATTACGTTTCATAACTATTATCAGCCGTGATTGTTTGAAGGTTTGCGAGTCTCATGAGTATCCCTGTAGGATATCGTTTTTTGTTTTTGCGAAAGACGGTCCCCATTTCATGTCATCCAGATTTTTTATATTTTTTATCATTAATTCCATCACGACGAAGACTTGAAGACTCGAAGACTTAGAATTGAAGACTTGAAATACTTGACATTGGCAGAAATAGTTGATCCGGCTGATTGCCGTATCATCAAAAGAAGAAGAAGAGTATGCTTGTACCTACTCTAATATTATAGCTCGTTTGATTCGTTTGTCCAGGTTAGGTTGTACGTAGTGTGTTCAAAGAGTATCGCGAATTTTGTGTATTTTCAAAAATCATTTATTTATTCGTGAATATCTATTTTGTCCCCTTCAAAGTTATCCCCCTGGGATATCATACACTTGTGCCAACGTTTTTTCCAATCTTCGAAGCACTTGAATAAATCATTTTTTTTGTATCTTGTTCAGCTTCTCCTTCGATACCGTCTTTATCTCGTCAATCGTGGCGTAGCGTCGCCCTTTCATGGGCTTCTTCAGTTTCAGGAACAAAAAAAGTCGCGAACAGATTCCAACATCTCATTAGCAACGTTCATGCGATGCTGTTTTTGATCGAAATTGAGCAATTTTGGTACGAGTTTTGCGGCGACATGAATATCTATTGACCATATATTGAACCGTCCCGCCTCGGCTTCCCGCGGAAATCTGAGAAATTCTCTATTACAATACAAGACGACCACTGCGCTATTATTTGCGGGTGTTATTGTTATTCCTGTTGGCTATTTCATTGGTTTTAATTTTGTATTCACGTAATACATTTTTTTACAAATCAAAGTAGCCTATAGTATATATAGTTGCCTACTCCTTATGATCTACCAAGTCTACCCTCCTTATAAGTCCCGTCCAAAAGTTTCAGACATTCCAGAGACAAAAATAATGAAGCTTGAAATTACAGACAAAGACTACCATATTATTTATTTTGTAGAAGTATAGACAATAAGTTTTTACACGGAGCGTCTGGCATCGGACCTCTGCTACCCCGAGGGTGAACCGAATTCGAAGGTTGAACTAGATGTCAGTTTATTTGAGGGCACTGACTTCCCAATAACGATTGCCGTAGATGTTCATGACAACCGGGACCGACGGCGGATTAAGGTACTCTCTGAGGCACGGGCGGGAAACACCACCATATTCCATACTCCATTAAGATTTTTTTGTAAGAAAAACCCAACAGCAATCCGACTCGGGAATCGAACCCGAGACCCCTTGATCTGGAATCGCTTACGTTAACCACCAGACCGACGAGGCAGTTAAGACAAAGAACGTGTTCTTAAACGAAATTCGAAAACCAGAGCCTTCCTGTATGTGTTGTGGTGTGTTTGAGTGTGAATATTTTTGTTTGTTATATGAGAGCTCATGAGAACTCCGTGTAATGACACAAGCACTCGTCCATCAATGTCACATGATTATGTAGAAAAGAATTGTGACAGAGTTTTATCACAAAATCACTGTTACTAAGACATCTCAAATCATGGAACACGTCATGTATGATGACCATACGAATCCTACTAACAATATGGACCAAATGTTTGTATGATCTGCAAATATTTGTACCGGAGTTTTGGTTTTGGGATTGTTTCTAAACATCCGAGTGCAACTGGGTTATGAGCGCCTTTACAATTCATATTACATTAATAATGAATAAATCTGATATAAAATAGCAGTTTAACTGCTGACCATGAAACCCCAGGCTCGTATTGCAAATTACCGAGCGCTTTGTGCCCGCGCATCGTAAATTGATGCCGATTATGTGCGAGGTCGTGTTTCAAATACGTTTTTATTAAATTTAAAAGTGAATAAGGATCACAATTGGACCTAGTTATACCACAAGGAACCAATTCGAAACAGGCCAAAATCGAGATATGGACCCTATCAATAAGGAAATAAGGATAATTGTCTCGATTTGGCATGTGTGTGGATTGGTCTCTAGTTCCATAAATAGGTACAATTGATTTATTTATTTAGAGGAAATCTCTCCGTGCCTTATAGAACACTATCCGAGACCCGCGTTGTTACCCGCGGTACAAAGATATTGTGAGAATTATATGTCTTTAAACTGCAGCCTATGTGTTATTCTGATGTATAAGTTATATTATTGTAGTTTCATTAAAATCCATTCAGTAGTTTTTAAGTGAAAGAGTAACAAACATCCATACATACAAACTTTCACGTTTATAATATTAGTAGGACAAGTTAAGTAGACAACAGTCATGTTGACTAACTTTGAAAAACTGTTTTATGATTTTCGGGAGTATTTCCTAGTCTAGTCAAAAACATTTATATGTCTACAAAAAATAAACTTCACAAAATTACGATTTAAAGTTCAAAGTTTGAAATCCACGCCGAAACACACGGTGCTGTCATGGCGTCTGTTTCTGACAGATGCGACGTCACCATTTGTCAACCAATGTGAGTTATAGCTCTTAAAAATAGTCGTCGATTATATCCGAACAAAGTGACCTTTATACATAAGTGACGTAACTCGCTCTGATTGGTGTATAACTTAACATGGCGGATTGCTGTATTTTATAGTTGATTTTTGATAATTAACTAATAATCTCGTTCGAAATATACAAATTGATTGCACGATTGGCCTAGTGGGTTCAGTGGTCATCACACCGCTTTCTACTGCACCAAGTGTTGTGGGTTCAAATCCTACATGGGACAACACTTCATCAGGGTTCGCAACCCGATCCAAGTACTGGGCAAAATCGAAGTTCAACCAAGGACCACTAAAATTATTTATTTATCTAACAAAATGGGGTTCAAAGAATATAAAAGTCGTATCAATTTTTTTTTCTTTTCTTTTTTTAAAAGACAATCGCGCATTAGGAATATACATTCCTGTCGCGGGGATCTTTACAAACATACATGAAACGGATACAAAGTACACCCAGACTTAGAACAACAATTTATGGATCACACAAAGTGTTGTCCCATGTAGGATTTGAACCCACAACACTTGCCGCAGTAGAAAGCGGTGTGACGACCACTGAAACCACTAGGCCAACCGTGTGGGTTCGATTCCAGTACCAAAAAAGTGTGACGAGCATGACCATTTATTCTGGGTTTCAGTGTTTCTACCATGACATATGTTCTCAGAAACATATACTTATGTTTATCAGCACTGGTTATGCGTAGTTTGAGATCAAACCTCAATGTGTGAGATATATCTACATATTTATTATTATTACGAGTGGGCGTGTTCGATAGCAGGATAGCCGGTGACGTGACTCATTCTGCTATCGTCGTATTGTTTGTCGGGATGACGTGTTTAGCACTTAATTTGCTGTATCGTCTTGACCTAAATTGTTAGTGGCGCCTATTCCGTCGGCACTCCTGTTGGATACATAATAATTTATGATAGTTCTATCTTATTTAACCGAATGCGTCAGAAGGAGGGTTATGTTTCCCGGGTGTATCTAAGTGTTTTTGTTTGGCACACTCTAGTCTTAGTGGCTAAACTTATTAAGCGTTAAAAAGTGTTTTCAAACAAAGAAAATGTTTTTAAAAACTGTAATACGACAAGAATAAACTTTTAATAAGATATACAGAGTCCAGGTATGTTCTCCTAGCCACGGCGGCAGTCTCAACGACGACCAACCAACAACGCAGAAGATATTATAGTGCACAAGTGTGTGCGTAAACCCAGGTGCACTCTCTATTCCCTGACTCTCATAATCCGATGGGACGGTTAACCGACACGATCGGGGAGAGATCAGGCACGAAGGACCGACCGCTTTACGTGCTCTCCGAGGCATGAGGGCTCAGACTCTAACTTAAAAATCTCAACTGTTATTGAGTATTTATATGATCAGAAAAACTCAATAAAACTTTTTGCCCGACCCGGGATTTGAGCCCAACACCTCTTGTTCGGCAGTCACATATTTCAACCGCTAGACCAAAGTGGCAGTAATTTAGGTATACCACACGGGTCATTATTACGAATCTATTAACACCTCATTCACAAGGGTGTTTTTGCCTATAGTGAAAGGTGTGCGGTGCACACGGGTGCAAGTTAGGGGCGGCTGCTGCCACGCTTTTAATGAATCTAGGCACTGACTATAGGGCGCACGCTTATTAAAGGGCGCTAAAGGAATGGGAAAGGGCTGGCTACATTTGGCGAAGAACCGATAACCGTTGGGGTAAACGAGTTCTTGAGTGAAGACCGCGTCTCAGCAAACGTAGTGTAGGACGTCCACAGGCCAGGTGGAGCGATGATTTGCGCAAGACGGCTGGCAGGAGCTGGATGTGAGAAGCCATAGATCGAATTAAGTGGCGTGAAATTGGAGAGGCCTATGTCCAGCAGTGGACTGCGATAGGATGATGATGATGATGATGAAGGTGTGGCGACTTCCACATACAGCGTCAACATAAATATATGACAACGCCATCCACTGAAGATACACTGAACTACGGAGTAACGTAGTGCACGAAGAAGCTGCCAATCCTACATCGCGCAATAGAAGTTCTCGCGCCGATTAACATATATACAACTTCCCAACATCAACCGTTGGGCAGTGGCCCGCCAGGCATGATCACCTCGCCTGGTCGGAGGATCCTCCCTTTGTGTTGGAGGGACATGTGACCCGTTCCTCCACAGTGGTGACTCCGACGTGATTGGAAGCAGCCTTCGTAGGAGCAGATCAACAGCAAGAGCGCCACCATCATGTTCACTCCCACAGCAAGTCTCAGCCAGNTTGGAGGGACATGATATCCCACCCTCCACAAAGGGAATTATTACGGACGGGCGCTTCACGGGCTGGAGACACCACTCATTCATTAAAATCAGTTCAGTAGTTTAAACGCTACGGTGGAACATACATACATACATAAACGGCCAAAACATTTCCTTTCTTTTCATTTTGGTTTCGCCGTAGTCGGTTTTATTTTGTTATTTTCCATAGTATGTGTATTAGAATTGTTTTTTCACAGATTTTATGTTTATTTTTTAATTTAATGATTATGAAAAGCATTTATTGCTATTGCATTTTGTTGCCAAGGTTCAAAACCCACCGTAACACAATTTTCTATTTTTTTATGGAATTTGGGACCCTTAAATTTCAATAAAATTATATAACAAAAAGCTGTTTTTATTTAATTCATTTACCTTTACAAGTTAACGGTAAAACACTGAAGCGATTTGGAGGAAAAAAGCGAAAAACATGAATGTATTCATCCCCTGACAATTTGAATAACAAATCGTACTTTTTTTTTGCATATACGAACAACACGGACACCGCCTAGAGCGATTTACTGTGAAAATAAATACACGATTCAATGAAGAAGAAACCTTTCTGATTAAGAATAGAGAGAGTCACCCCACTATTCACCCCATGGGTGTCGTGAGAGCCAACTGAGGGAGCGAACTGCCAGGACAACAGCACTGCAGGGAGAAGGAACACTCGACACCCTATACCAACACGTCTGGACGGCGTGGTACAAATCAAATGGCACCCACCAAATCGCAGTTCAGCCGTATAGTAATAGACTAAAAGCCAACCCCAACCTATCCTCGGAATAGGCTCAAAAGGCGAAGAGGGGTTATGAGTTTGACGTCGATGTCTGTGTGTGTGTATCTGTCTGTGGCATTGTAGCTTTCAAACAGATGGACCGATCTCGATGCGGTTTTTTTCATTTAAAAGCCAGTTTCCTTGCGGTGGTTTTTAGCTATATTTGGTTAATATCGGTTCAGCAGTGTAAGAGTATCAGCGTTTTACAAAATGATGTAAGGCATTTTTGGCGTATCATTAGTCGATTAAGTACTTAGGGCTTTTTAAAATTTTTGCTTTTAGCGTAAGTGTAGTCTTACCGCACTCTTAAGCAGTTAATAAAAAATGTCATGCCGCATTTCTTACGCACATTTGCTACAGTAAAATGAACTTTATCTGCGTGGATGGACAATAACAATACAAAGCGGATCGTTGTGACGGTAATATAATAACGATAATTTTCCACTGAAACGGAACATCCCCGAGTTTTATGTGAATTTTATTGCGAGAAGAAACTGTATCGCATCGCGACCTAATATAATCGACTTGAAATATATAAACGAAATATAAAACCGCCCATTTTGTAATGGCGGCCATTTTGAATTTGGTTATTTATGATGTACTGTATTCTGTAATTCAAGGCCTTCAAGGTGTCAAAACCTTGACAGGATTGAAAACAAGTGATTAATTAAAAGATTTTTTTTTAAAATATTAAAAAATATTATGGGTTGTTCAGAAATATGTAAGCCGCTATTTTATTACGCCGGTCATATTGAATTAATAATAAATCGATTAAAAATAATTGCACTGTAATCAGAACTAAAGGTGGATCAAATTTAAATTGCAAGATTTGATTACAGATAAACATCTGAACAGTGAAACTAAAACTAAAAATTTGTATAATATAATTTGCCTTTTTGAATTGGTGGAATCCGCCATCTTGGATTTGTAATGACACTGTTAAATAATCACCAGAAAGGGGTATAATTTTACTTAAGTACATTTGACCACTCCAGAAGCTGCTGGATCCTGGCACTGATTCCTGTAGTGCCTACCAACAGCCGAGGTTGGCCGCCGCGGGGCTTAGGGTATAGACCAGTTCACCGAGAGAATGACACACACCCTTCGTGTCTCCAACGGAGGGTATGGTGCGAAAAGCAATACCCGCGATATCAAAAAAAATACTTTTGGCAAACGAGCAGCTATATCGCCTGATGGTAAGCAATTACCGCCGCTCACGGACACACCCGCGACACGAGAGACGTCACAAGTGTGTTGCCGGCCTTTGGCGGATGGGGGAGGTGTTGGGGTATGGGCCTTCAATATCCTCACTCACCGACTGGTTTTCTGTGAGGTCGTGGTAGCACTCTTGTCAAGCCGGCTCTGCATGCCAAAGCGTGGTTCTCCCAAGGTTAACCAGAACAGGTCAAGAGCTAAATACAATCGAGAGCGAACAAAATACATTCCGGCCTTTGACGGAGGGAGAGGTGTTGGGGTATGGGCCTTCAGAATCCTCACTAATTCACTGATTTTCTGTGAGGTCGTGGTAGCACTATTGTCAAGCCGGCTCTGCATGCCAAAGCGTGGTTCTCCCAAGGTTAACCAGAACAGGTCAAGAGCTAAATACAATCGAGAGCGAACAAAATACATTCCGGCCTTTGACGGAGGGAGAGGTGTTGGGGTATGGGCCTTCAGAATCCTCACTAATTCACTGATTTTCTGTGAGGTCGTGGTAGCACTCTTGTCAAGCCGGCTCTGCATGCCAAAGCGTGGTTCTCCCACGGTTAACCAGAACAGGTCAAGAGCTAAATACAATCGAGAGCGAACAAAATACATTCCTATTGAGACTAAATACACATGTCAAACAAAACATTCAAGTTATTAACAAGATCAACGATCCTGCCACTCAACTCAAATTAGCGTAGCCGCGGTATTTGACCCTTGTTTAAGAGAGCGTTATGAAAAGCTCCAGAGCTCTATATTCTAACGTATTAAGGTTGTCAGCTTATCGGTAAATTACCGTTACACCTAATTTTGCGGTGTTAGATTATGGCCCTGTTTCACAGGTAACAGATAAGTAACGGATAGTCCCACATTCAGTCTATTCAGTCATTCAGATCTCAGTCGGCTCTGACGACATGAAACGGATTGTCACCACCCCTATTCACCCCGTGGGTGTCGTAGGAGCCGCCTGAGGGAGCGACTACCAGGACAACAGCACTGCTGAGAGAAGGAAAATATAACACATACTCTATATAGTCCATTCGCTTAGATATGGTCACGTTGATCACGTTGCCGGGGCACGTGCGGCAAGCCGCCACAAAATCAAAGGCTCCGCCACAAAAAAAAATGACTGCACGGTTGGCCTAGTGGTTTAAGTGGTCACCACACACATCCTACATGGGACAACACTTATATTATAAATTGTTGTTCCGAGTCTGGGTGTACTTTGTGTCCATTTCATGTATGTTTGTAAAGATCCCCGCGACACAGGAATGTATATTCCTAATGCGGGAGTTGTCTTTTCAATAAAAAAAATAATAATTGAGTATAGCGATCACTACTCTTGGATTCATACTTTCCATGATCCCCAAACCGCACTTGGCCAGCGTGGGGACGTATGGCCTTAACCCTCTCCTGAGAGGAGACCCGAGCCCGGCAGTGGGACATTATGGGTTGTTGATGATGATTTAGAGTGGAGAAAGTTTATTGTTAGAGTAAATAACAAAAAAAAAACATTCTTTTCACGAAGATACAACCCTAACAGGGCAGTGTGCGTGTGCTCAGCTCAGAGTACACAATAGAAGTGTCTGTTACTTTACAATTAAAGATTGATAGCGTGAGCGATTTGTGTATTACGCCGTAATACACCTTTCCTAACCCACCATTCAATGCAAGCATGTGTAAAAAAAGATAAAAAACAAGCTGAATTTAAAGTAATGGAGGGCATTAAAAACGTTTTTTATAATATTTCAATAAAAAATGTGGATAAATTTTATAAATGGTTTCAGTACCTCATATATTTTTTTGGTTTATCTAGAAATGAATCCCAGTTAGATCGATTAATTGCCCCCGAAACTACACACACACTAACACAGATATGTGTATTTACAAGAATTGCTAGTTTATGTAGGTATGAGAAAAGGTTTCTAATTTTTACACCCTTTTTTTTCTGGTTAATTTTAATAAATTTTTTTGGATATTTTTTAGAATTAAAAATATATTTAGTCCTAAATTTTTACCCTGCTACCACCTTTCAGTAATTTAGAAAATATTAACGAAAATAAATATGGCGGTACGAAGTTCGGCGGGTCAGCTAGTAATATATAATTTTACGCGAGTTACAAACCAATTTAAGTATTGTTTCTATCTTCACATTTTTTGCGTTAGTTTATAGCTAATTAGTTAGTTTAGTATTAAAACGCGTCTCGGCAAACGTAGTGTTAGACGTCCACAGGCCAGGTGGAGCGATGATTTGCGCAGGACGGCTGGCAGGAGCTGGATGTGAGAAGCCATAGATCGAACTAAGTGGCGTAAATTGGAGACCTGTATCCAGCAGTGGATTGCGATAGGCTGATGATGATGATGAGCAGAGTACAGATATTTCGTTAATTATCTATATTAATTAAAACGAATCTTCAAATGTGTTGCTAAGCGCAAAACTCGAAAACCGCTGTACCAAATCGGCGAGTTTTTTTAAATCCTTGACAATAAAGTACATCTGTTGGCTCTGTTTGTGTCGATCTATGGTTTTTTTATCTGTAGCTTTAATTTTACGTTCATAAATGTCACTTAGTGTCGTAATTGAATAAATGATTTTGAATTTGAAACATTTTCTTTGAGGCACAATGAAGATTCTTATTGAGAGAAAAAAACATAAAACTTGCGAGGAAAATAGAAAAATCAACATTTATTTACTTACTTATTTTATTCTATTGGAATAGTGAAATCGAATAAAATTTTGAAAGGGCGTCTATCGGGGCAGCTAGTAACAAAATAAAACTATATGTCAACCAGTGTCAATTATAGCTCTTAAAAACAGTAAAGTGATCGTCGATTATATCCGAACAAAGTCAGCTTTATACTTAAATGACATAACTCGCTCCGATTGGTGTTCAACCTAACATGGCGGATAGCTGTATTTTGTAGTTTTGTTTTTGATAATTAACCATTAATCTCGCTCTAAATATGAAAATAAATATATTTATATTCTATGAACCCCGTGCCATCCATCATCAGCCTATCGCAGTCCACTGCTGGACATGGGCCTCTCCAATTTCACGCCACTTAGTTCGATCTATGGCTTCTCGCATCCAGCTCCTGCCAGCCGTCCCGCGCAAATCATAGCTCCACCTGGCTTGTGGGCGTCCTACACTAAGTTTGCCGAGACGCGGTCTCCACTCAAGAACTCGTTTACCTCGTTTCATCAAATAAATACATAATTTTAGTTGGTTACTGTCATCACGCCTATTATAACAATTTCGAAAGGCCAATACTCCTTCTAGTTACACCGCAGTCGGGTAAAAAGGACAAACGATACTAAAACAAAACCTTTTATTTTGTGGAGTAAAACATATAGAATTCCTTGTAACATAACACATAAAACGATATGTCACGACCCGAGTACGGCATTATTGTTACAGCTTTCCTTTGTTTTTAAAGAGGTAAATAAACTATATCAAATACCATATAACTTTCGACCTTATGTTGGTCAAAAAACGGTCTAAATTTGCCTGTAACTTTATTATTAATGCCTATATGCATTGCATATACTATTTGTATGAATTTAAACCTTATCGATAAATCTAAAAGGTATATATTCGTGTGATAAACAACGCTAGGGTATTTATCATAAATATGGTTACCGGAGAGTGTTACCCTGTTTCAAACGCATTATCGGACCAATTTCGTCCAATTTCTACCTTAAATTCGTTCCATTGTTTACAGTTTACTTAAAGTAATGATCTATATGATGTTTTTTTGTACGGCCCTGCCAAAATGTCTGTACTTTGCCTGATGGAAAGCATAAGGAGAATCACCACACTCATTGCGAATACAAACAATGCAACAATTCAGTATGCTGACCGACACAATGGCGGCCTAGGGAAGCTTCTGTATCTTTGGCCTCCGGTCTCGCACTCACCAACGAAACACGACAGCACGAATGCTGTCATCATGTCATGACTGCCTCGGTGGCGTAGTGGTAGCGTTCGCGACATATATTTACAAAAAAAAAGTATTTATTTATTCATATCAGTTGTCTAGTACCCATAATACAAGCTCTGCTTAGTTTGGGAATAGATGGCGTTGTGTATTAGATGTCCGAAATATTTAACATACATTTCGATCCATCCTAAGGTTGCCTGGAAGAGATTGCTTTAGGCAATAAGGCCGCCCTTTGTACACTCCGTCTCATATTTGATGTACTCTCTTCTAACTGTAATATTATAGTGTGCAAATAAAGAGTTTTCTATCTATCTATCTATACATCCGTGCTTAAATCAACATGGCTTTACTACCTTGAAGTTAAAAGTTAAATAAAATCTTTAAGTATTTATTTAAAACTAGCTGAGTCCCGCGGTGTCATACGCGGTACAGAAACAACAGCAGGGCAAAGCTAGTTAAGCTAGTTTAAAAAAAAGTAGCCAAAGTTGCTTCTTAAATCTTCAGCTGTCTGCCAGTGATAGTCCCGCCAAAATCGGTCCAGTCGTTCCAGAGATTAGCCAGAACAAACAAAAATTTAAATTGTAAATAATGTTCCGTGTATATAATGTATTATGTTTTACTTTTCTCCGTTCGCGAATGTTTCTTAGCATATAATCTATCTATCTAATACATTTATGACTACACGGTTGGCCTAGTGGTTTCAGTGGTCGCAACACAACTTCCTACTGCGCCAAGTGTTGTGGGTTCAAATCCTACATGGGACAATACTTTGTGTGATCCATAAATTATTGTTCTAAGTCTGGGTGTAGTTTGTGTCCGTTTCATGTATGTTTGTAAAGAACCCCGTGACACAGGAATGTATATTCCTAATGCGTGAGTTGTCTTTTTAAAGAAAAGAAAAAGAAAGAGAGAATTTATAGAAATAACGAAACACAAAAATCACTATTCACTATAGAGGTACTATCACTAGTTGAGGCTTGAAACAGCAGATAAAGACTACACCTCAGATTTAACATAAGTCTGACCATTGACAAACCCAAATTCACTTTAACCGTTGAATAAATACTGTCTCACTGTTTATCTCACGATCGAAAAACTGACCCTTAATATACATATAAAATTTTATCAAAATCGGTCAAGCCGTTACGGAGGAGTATAAACACTAAAACTGTGACACAAGAAGTTTATATATTAGAGATAATATGAAGTCGGTTCCGCTGTCTGTTCGCTTATCTTTAAAACTACTTAACGGATTTTAACGCAGTTTAGAGCAATAGATAGAGGGGTTCAAGAAGAAGGTTTATCCAAGAGTCAATCCGAAAAATTTCAAAGACTCCCATGTGAAGCGGGGCCAAATCCCTTGTATTCATTTGATTAAAAAGTTAATTTATACAACTTTAAGACGAACCAACAAATCATTGCTGCGTATATACGCAAATATGATTTCCTGAATAAAAAAACAGCTTTTCTATTAAATTAAAGCTATCGACAACATAAAAACAAACACAAGACTATCTTAGCACATCACTACAACATTGTCAGGCGACTTGGTGGCGAAAAAAACCTTGAAAAACCTGTTCCTACGAGATCAGGTGTAAAACTAGTGCAATGACCACCATTTGCACAGTACTTTTACACTTTTACCATCTGTGTGGTGACGGACTAAGAACGCGGAGTGACACCACCCGTACTCACCCCGTGGGTGTCGTAAAAGCCGACTGAGGGAGCGAACTACCAGGACAACAGCACTGCAGGGAGAGGGACAATTTGACACTTTTTCGTGTCGGACTCGAACCGACTAAAACCACACGGTGTGATACTCTGCGCCTGAGAAGGGAGCGATCCGGGAACTGCTGTTGTTAACACACCCGGACGCGTGCACCGCCTGCTAATGGACTCTGATTAGGCGGCGAATGGCACACGCGTGCGTCGCCCTTTCGCGGCTGTCCACTTAAGCGGATTTTTTATGGTGAACAGTGGGCAAACGAGCAGACGTATGGGCCTGGATGGTAAGCGATTACCACCGCCTATTCACCCGCAATACCATAGGCGTCCCTCCGGTATCCTTACTCACTCAGCGAAACACTGCACGAGCGCTGTTTCACACCTGTTTTTTGTGAGGCCATGGTATCACTGCGGTCAAGCTGCCCATGCATGCCGAAGCATAGCTCTCCCAAGGTAAGAAGGCGCACTTAAGTGAATGGAGCGTAGTCAAAAGGACTTCCGATACAAGTGAAAACTTATAACTTAGAATATTATTTGTAAAATAAGAAATATCACATTTTTTTAATTAAAATTATCAACATCAAACATTTATCATGTCGGTGAAGCGCACCTAAGATTTTCCCGTATAAAAAAGTACTCAATACTGACGTCACAAAACTTCGTGAGTTTTGTGACGTCACCATATCGGTGACCTGTGACGCGAGCTCAGATTTTCCCCTACCAATAAGTGCTCAACGTGGCTAAAGAAGTTTTCACTTCAAAAAAGTTCTCGAAAGCATATATCTGTCTTTTAGGGTTGGCTTACTATAATCGCTTCCCATCAGACGACGGAGCCCGCTTCAGTGCGGGCAGGCGCTGGGAGGGGTCCGGATGGCGTAAGAAAGCGGTTCCCGGATCTCTCCCGTCTCAGGCGCAGAGTGGCACACCGTGGTGGTTTAGTGGGTAGTCTGGCGAGTCAGTCAGGAGTCCCACACAAAGCGAACCCCCTGTCCCCGCGGGGGGGGGGGGGAACGAAGTGCGTAAAGGCATTCCACCACGTAAAAAAAAATAAAAAAACTATAATCGCTTCAACTAATAATCCGTTGCACAAATTTGTTTTGTATTTGTTGATATTTGACTACACACACGGTTGGCCGAGTAGCTTAAGCGATTGCCACGCAACTTTCTACTCCTCCAAGGGATGTTGGTTTAAATCCCACATAGGACAACACTTTCTGTGTGATATTGAATGATATCTATGTTAAACTATCGCACGCAACTTCTTCTACTCTTTTCATTGATACTTGCACCTATTTATTGATTGTAGTGTGATGTTATGTAGCCTATAACATTCCTTGACAAATTAGCTATCTAACACTAAAATAATTATTGAAACTAATTCCAGCCTTTCACGCGTATTGCCGTGACCAAGGGTAATAGCTATTCAGTATAATATACATATACAGATAGGCTCAAACCTTCACCAGTATCACTCGAGTGTTTTTTTTTTGTTGGTACGTTAGGTTTTGGAGCATTTTAATAAAATGACATTCAGGTGGCAAAACAGTAAATGTATGATTGAATATAGATTTTGAATTTGAATTTGTGACTCACAAATTTTTGTTCTGAATCTAGGTATTCTTTGCGTTCGTTTCATATATGTTTGTAAAGTACCTCGCGACACAGGGTAATTAATAAATAAATAAAAAAATCGGATATCTAACACAACACAACATCTAGTCCCAAGCTAAGCAGATCTTGTGTTATGATTAGACCACTAATATACACTTTATTTTTGTAAATACATACATATCGTATATAGCAAACACCCAAACTCCGAAACAAACATTTGATCCGACCCGGGAATCGAATCCGTTACCTCAAGAACAGCAGTCGCATGAGCTACCACTGCGCTCTGAGACAGTCAATTCCTAATGGATCGAGGATGTATATTCCTAATGATAAAAATAATAAAAAAATAAAAATACTTTATTCACACAATTTTCACATATTAAACATGTACTGATACTGAAACCCGAACTAGGCCAAAAGGTAAACATTGCCGTCTGTTCATTATTTTGCTGTATACGTTTGCGTGTATGTGTATGTGGTGTGTGTGAGTGTGGGTACGTGCGTTTGGGTTCAAAGTTTATGCGATTTATATCTGAAATGAGGGAGTCGTCTATAAAAAAAAATGTTCCCGCTGTTATTTATTACGCTACGGGCAACAGGAAACGATGTTGGGTCAGATTGTACTAAAGATATCTTTGAAGTGAAAACTTCTTAGCGGCTTTGTGCACCTTTATTTGTGATGGGTAAAATGTTAAAGTCGCGTCAGGACACGTGACCTGATCGAAAATTCGTAAGACGGAGAGAGGGTAGACCATAAATGGTCATACCGCTCGGGTGAACTCGGGACCGCCGAGTGTACCCGAGCGAGAAACATACAGTCAGCTGTTGTTCGCTGTTGTGTCGCAGTTTAGTATATTCAATTAATACGTAATAATTGTCTGTGTGTTTTATTTAAAGAGCAAAGCGGTTCATTTCAGATGAGCTTAAATAACTTTAATAACTTAAATAACTTTGTTTATAACTCATAGCCTAGTTGCACTCGGTGATTAGAAACAATCACCGAGGGTAAGCAACGACGGCGCGGTCAGTACCTAAATGGGTAACCGCTGGTGGCATGTAACCATGAGCGTCTTCGTGATTCGGAGGTCACGTTAAGCAGTCGGTCCCGGTTGTTATCATACGATAACAGTCGTGATAATTAGTTGGAGGCCTTTAGGCGGCTTAAAAACATACAACGGCAACATTTACGTAGCCACAACGTTGTCTTGCCAGTCCCCAACCCGCACTTGGCCAGCGTGGGGACGTATGACCTTAACTTAACTTGAGAGGAGACCCGAGCCCAGCAGTGGGACATTATGGGTTGTTGATTTGATTGGTACAGTTTTGAGTTTTCACTTCTATGGGCATTCCTCATGACTGCTTTGTCTTTTTTTTTATGATGTCCCTGCCAAATTGACTGTACTCTGCCTGATGGAAAGCATGGTGACCCACACTATGGCGGCCTAGTGACGCTTCTGTATAATTGGGCCTCCGAGATAATTATAATAATGTAACTAAACAATGGTTTGCTCGTTACACGGTCCTTTATCAGTCACACCTAACGAAACTTGCGTAATAAAGTAGTGTTGAAATAAATAGATATTTATTTCGTTTATGATAACACACACACACATAAAACTGGTAAAAAATCAAAAAATTCTAATTAGGACTGTCGACAGGAGTGAAAACTCATAACTATATCAAACATTTGTTTAAGCTCACCTGAAATGGACCTCTTTGCTCTTAAATTAAAAAGTTGTTTAAAAAATAATATAGCGTTGGGTGACGATGTCGCGAGTACCACGATTTTTGTGCACCCACAAAGTGCTTAACACGCTCAAAGAAGTTTTCACTTCAAAAATAATGTACCCACTTCTGATCTTTTTATGCTTCGGTGGCGCAGTGGTAGCGTGTCTACTGTGCTTAAGGTCTCGGGTTCGATTCCTAATAAATTCATATAAATTCGAAAGTAGGTCTGTCTGTCTGTTACGCATTAACAGTTAAACCCCTCCCTGGTGGTGGGGGGAACACGAAGAGCGTGTGTGGGACTAACGACGAATCGGTCTACCCACTAAACCCCGCGGTGGCCTGCTTCTGCAGTGGGGAGGAGCTCCAGGAACGCATTAGCGGCTTTTGGAGATCGAGGAGGGATCCGGGAACCGCTTTCTTACGCCATCCGGACCCCTCCCAGCGCCTGCCCGCACCGAAGCGGGCACCGTCATCTGATGGACTCTCAATTTGGGCAACGTACGGTACACGCGCAAGGTCGCCCCCTCGCGGCTGTCCTGTGAACCGGATGGAGGGGAAAAAATCCGCAGCTACACTCAGGGCGGCATGAGACGCTGATAGGCGTGCCTCCGCCGGTCGGTTCGCCGGCAGCGCCGGCGATCGTCCTCCTGGGCCTTCTCCGCCGCCTCCTTCTGCGAGATGACTTCCTCGCAGAAGGTCGCGACCGTGGTAAAACTGCTCTCGCCACCGGCCATGGAGCGCACGACGGCCGGCAGCGAGAGATCTCCTCCGATGACTACAATGAGGGCCCGACGCTGCGGCGCCCAAGCGGGGCACACCGCCAGCGTATGCCGGGCCGAGTCCTCACTGCAGTCGCAGTGGTGGCAGGCGGGACTCAATTCCCTCCTGGCGACCGAGTGCAGGTACTTCCGGAAGCAACCGTGCCCGGAAAGCACCTGCGACAGTCGGAAGGAAAGGGTCCCGTGCTGCCGCCCTGCCCACTCGAGCATGACCGGCTGGAGCGCCTCCACGGTGGCGAGACCAGCACTTAAAGCCTCCAGCCGCGACGACCACCGTTCTGGAGACCCCCTGCCGTACCTGACGAAAGAGGTCCATCCCAGGGTATCTGGATTCATCTCCGGGACAGGACACAGTAAGACTCGGAACACCGGCCCGCCATGGACGAAACCTCTGCCGCACGGGTGTTTCACCTGTCCCGGTCGTTTGCGGTTAACCCGCTTGCATCAATTTCAATGAAGATGCATAAAGATACTTTGATTCTTGAAGTAGGATATAGGCTATTCTTTAATGTCGATTACATTCACGTGGGCAAAGCCACAGGCAAAGGCTAGTATGTAATAAATTAAAAAATATTATATATTTAATATGAATTCAGTTTCCTGAATAAAATGATTTTTTTTAAGATTTTTCCTGTTGCTTTGGCCTCCGATCAGCCAAGTGAACAATAAACTAGTTATAAATTGTGTCATAAAACATCTCAGAAGACCATATTTGTTTTATTGCTATTGGAAAGAAATGAAGTGATACCCCTATTCACCCCGTGGGTGTCGTATGAGCCGACTGAGGGAGCAAACTACCAGGACAACAGCACTGCAGAGAGAGGGAACACTTGACACAAACTCTATACCAATCAGTATGTGTCACGGTTGGAGAGCCATGCTTCACCATAATACCACAGCCTCACAGAAAACCGATGTGAAACAGTGATTGCACTCTTTTTCACCTTGTGAGTGAGGAAACCAGAGGCCCTTAAAAATTGTCTGCATTTGCAATAAGTATGAGTCACTTTGGCAAAATCACATAAAAAAAAAACAATTTATACCAAATGACTGTTCGTTTTTATCTATTTTACACACAGTATAAGAAAACATAAAAGTGATTATATCAGAAGAAAAACTCAGTACTTAAATCCTTGAGCATAATCTGTCAATATTAAAAAAAAGTAGCAATATACTACAATTAAAACACCACAATTTAGTATTATATAACATGCCTAAATTTAATAAAGTAAAATAACATGGTTATTTTGCTTTATTAAATTTAATAGTTAACTTTAATAAATGTTATAGATTCTGGTCCTTTTTTAATTCTACTATAGAAAAAGTAAAGTATTGGAAAATGCATTAATGTTATTTCCTCCCATTTGCTTTTAACACAGAAGTATACTGCTCTATTGAATTAAAAAAAAATGATGGTAACTAAAGGCATCAAATTTAAAAAAAGTTAAAAATGCTTGAAAACAGAAGAATACCCATTCCTTGGAAAATCACTAATATGACACTTATTGAAACATGAACTTGATACTTTAAAGTAATGATCTGTTTAATTAACCTTTGTATTGAGTAAACATTATTTAAATTAGAATGTTAATGTACAGTTTATTGAACCAGTAATGTGTCAAAAGAAATTAATTTAATATAATTCTTTGATCTATTAAATTATCTATGGTTAATAATTACTGGGTAGCAACATAGAAGTTCTTTTTTAAATATTTTTAGCTCTCCTTTGTCCTTGGACTGTATAAACATGTTACATGTTCATCTTTGTTGATTTGTGTAACAGAATATGAAACAAAGACTTTATTAGTTAAAGTGAGTCATATGACAGCAATATATAAAAATTCGGAGCAAATACAAAGCAATTGCTATTTTCCATTTGTAAAGAAATGGCTTCATGCCAATTCCCTCTTTATCAAATTTCCAAGAATGCTATATTCAAATAAATAAGTCACTCTAACTGGAGAGTAATTGGGCTTATCTTCAGACAAAAAGATTATCACAAAGAGTAATAAAATTGAATGATAACAAGTTTTAAAGATTGTTAAAACAGCCTTGTTTTAACAATGTTTAGCCTTAAGATACTATAAACTACTTAAATATTAAAAAGAAACGCGCACTTTAAAAAAAAAACTTATTTTTGTTTTTTTTCTATTATCTGTTTACAAAATTAAAAATAATACAGGTACAAATTAAAATGATAGTATAATGTTATAGAAAAATTGTTTTCATTTGAATAATTGTATTTTGCACCTATAAAGTTAATAAATGAACAATGCGTAAATAACAAAGAAACACTCGAAGTTTCTTCACTTCCACAATAACAACAAACGACGGGCGTGGTGTAAACTCACCTGATCATGAAACTACAACAGCCCGTATACATCTGACGATATAGCTCCTTGGCATAATAATTCACGAAACTAACTTTCTATCCAGTATCATTTAACGCAAGTTGATCATATTAATACATACCAAATTATTTTGAGCAGCGACTAAACTGAAAAAACGTAGTTCAAAAATAAAACACACAAAAACACAGACACACGCGAACTCACTGAGTCTTGTCACAAAATATATTCGTAACTAAAATTGTTGAACAAAATGGGATTTTGTATGATATTACAACACGCACCCGTCATCTCCCATTATTTTACGAGGAATGAAATGAATGTAAAGGAAAGGAATGAATGACAAATCCATCAACAATACTCGTGAACTTCGTGAAGATGTTTTTGCCATTCATCATTGCGTTCCTGCTTAGCACTTCCACGATTTTAAGCATAGATTTGCTTAGTTCTGTCAAATGGGTGATTTGTTTAAACATTAAAAAAACAAAATTTAAAAATAAGTGATGGAGTATTTATTACATATAACCCAATTTATGCAGATAAATGGAATTGAGGTGTCTGTGTGTAACTTCAAATTAACAGTTTTTCACTAAAATAAGGTAAAGGAAAGTACTTAAATATACGGTACTTACTGGTAAAATATTTTTTTTTTATAGTTTTTTCAGTCTGTCGTTCGTTCCGACTAATCGTCGGAACAACTGGATCGATTTTAGTGGTCCTTCCTGGTATTCAACTGCGGTACGCTGGTATTCTATATTCCGCGAGAACACTTTTTTTTCGGAATAAAAAGTTGAAAACCTTTGTTTTAGTCCGAAGTGTTTTCATCAGCACCAACAACCTCCAGCTCAGCAGTGGGACAATAAGTCCCACTGCTGAGCTGGGTCTCCTCTCAGGAGTGGGTTAAGGCCAAGCGTCCCAACACCACCGTTGCTTATCCTCGGATTTTTTTAATCACCGAGTGCAACTGGGCCAACTAGGCCATGAGCGCATCACACTACGGACAATAGGAGACGAAGACGAGTTTGCGCAGGCTACATCCGCTAAATAGCTAGTATCTATTTTAATATTATTAATAATTTTTTTAGGTAAACTTTCTAAAAATAAATTTATTTATTTATTATACATCATGCACTTAATGTACATTGGCGGACTTAATGCCTAAGGCATTCTCTACCAGTCAACCTTTAGGTGATGCAGAGAAAATAGGAAGTAGATGCAATTAGATTTATTTGTGAAGTATTAAATACACATACATATATTAATTTACCATAAGCTACACATAATACATAGATGCATATACATACTCATACTAAAATAAAAATAAATACATACATACACAAATAAATACCATAACTAGAATGAGATGTCATTTATGAATTAGTTGATTCTGCGAGCTGATTTAATAAATACCGCTTTACTTTTGTTTTAAATGTAAAAACATTGGTGGCAATCCTGACCTCGAGCGGAAGCTCATTCCAAAGAAGAACGGACTGCACAAAAAAGGATGAGCCGACGAACTCAGACGTATGGGAGGGACAACGAAGAAGAAGGTTATTAGAGGACCGAAGGTTTCTGTTATCATTACTACATAAGAGTTGAAAGTACGATTTCAAATAAGTTGGCGAAGATGGGTTGTTCAGGATAGTGAATAGGACGGTAAGCGCGCGTAGTTTACGGCGTAGGCGAACTGGTAGCCAATTGAGCCGCGTACGGAAAGAGGATACATGCTCGTATTTACGGAGATTATAAACAAATCGAATGCAGTTATTAAGAAGAATAAATCCTAGCTAGATCGATTTTCCGCCCCGAAACCAATAAAATTTTGAATGCAGGTGATTCTAAATTTTATGTAAATCTTTGCACCGATGAGAACGCCTATTGTATCATTTGCATATTTGTGACTCATCCTCTGTTTCAACTTTGTAATTTAAATTTATATTACTCGTATACATTAATTTATACAATAAAATATATAAAAAAAATTTTTTGGTGCCTTGATTCAGGATAAATAAATAATAATAAATAAATATTTCGGACATCTAACACACAAAGCCATCTAGTCCCAAACTAAGCAAAGCTTGTACTATGGGTACTAGACAACTGATATTAATACATATATACTTTTTTTTTTGTAAATACATACATATTATACATAGAAAACATCCAAACTCCGAAACAAATATTTGCAGATCATACAAACATTTGGTCCGACCCAGGATTCGAACCCGAGACCTCATGGACAGCAGTCGCGTAAGCTACCACTGCGCCACAGTCAGGATATTTATATGTAAAAAATAAAGGAGGTTTAAAAGTATTATATCTAATACTAATAAATCTATCGATAGAGTGGTTATTATAATCTGTCTATGCGCATGCCACACTTTGAAACTATTTGAAAGTTAGTCAACTTTGTATGTATTCAAACGAAGTAGATATTTCTCTCGAAGAATTTTCGGATAGTGTTTTTGAATGCAGGTTGCATTATAATTTAATTGAGAGTTTCCCAGCAGACGGTGCCCGTTTCAGTGTAGGCCGGGTCCGGATGGGGTAAGAAAGCAGTTCCCGGATCCCACCCGTCTCAGGCGTAGAGTGGCTCACCGTGTGGTTTTAGTCGGTTCGATTCCGACACACCGCCCCGCCGCAAACCCCGGTGGGGTGACGGCCTATAGGGGTTTCCAAACGTAAAAAAAGGTGAGTGAGGCCTTGGGAAAAAGACGAGAACGAGATGCGTTTATGATTTAAGGCTGCCAGCACAGAAGGCGTAGTGGTTAAATTGGTCACCTCGTTGCTTTGTTGAGGAACTATCGGCCCATTTCCCTCTTGAGCCACGTCTATAAGCTGTTTTCAAGAGTTATCACGAACCGTCTTGCGCGAAGACTCGACGAATACCAGCCACCGGAGCAGGCTGGGTTTCGGAGCGGATATGGCACCATAGACCACACCCACACAGTGCGGCAGATAATACAGAAGACCGAAGAGTATAATCAGCCCCTGTGTCTAGCATTTGTGGACTATGAAAAGGCCTTTGACTCGATTGAGATCTGGTCTGTTCTGGAGTCCCTGCAGCGTTGCCAAGTAGATTGGCGGTACGTCCGAGTGTTGAGATGTCTCTACAAAGCCGCTACTATGTCCGTCCAAGTACAGGATCAGCATACAAGACCCATACCATTGCATCGAGGAGTGAGGCAAGGGGACGTTATATCCCCGAAATTATTCACTAATGCAATGGAGGACCTGTTTAAGACGCTGCACTGGAAAAGGCGCGGTATCAACATCAATGGCGAATACATCTCTCACTTGCGATTTGCAGATGACATCGTCATCATGGCAGAGACGTTGCAGGACCTACAACAGATGCTGAACGACCTGGCTGACTCGTCTGTGCGCATCGGCCTACGGATGAACTTCGACAAGACCAAGGTCATGTTCAATGAACATGTACTACCGGAACCGGTTGCGGTACACGGTGCCGTTCTCGAAGTTGTTCAAAAATATGTATACCTCGGGCAGGCTTTGCAGTTAGGTAGAAACAGCTTTGAGGACGAGGTGAACAGAAGAATCCAGCTAGGTTGGGCAGCGTTTGGGAAACTTCGTCGGGTCTTCTCATCATCGATCCCACAGTGCCTAAAGACGAAAGTCTTCAATGCGTGCGTCCTACCCGTAATGACTTACGGAGCCGAAACGTGGATACTTACGGTTCGACTGGTCCATAAGTTTAAAGTCGCTCAGCGTGCAATGGAGAGGTATATGCTCGGCGTTTCTCTAAGGGATCGCATTAGAAACGAAGTGATCCAACAAAGAACCAGGGTCATCGACGTAGCCCACAGGATTAGCAAGCTGAAGTGGCAGTGGGCTGGCCACATTTGCCGAAGAACCGATAACCGTTGGGGTAAACGAGTTCTTGAGTGGAGACCGCGTCTCGGCAAACGTAGTGTAGGACGTCCACAAGCCAGGTGGAGCGATGATTTGCGCAAGACGACTGGCAGGAGCTGGATGCGAGAAGCCATAGATCGAACTAAGTGGCGTGAAATTGGAGAGGCCTATGTCCAGCAGTGATGAAATAACGTTAAGGATCTACGATTGCTGTTGTTATTTACCTCTATGTTTATGGAGTTCCCCGCGACCTATGTATCTAGTATCTTAGTGCAGGGGTAGTTTTTTTGGCAATAAGGAGGTCCATACGTCTTATAGCCACATATTTCCAAGAAGCAAATCTTCAAACTGTTTACAAATAAACCTATTTGTCATTAAAAATAGCTAGAAGTCCTCACTTCACTAAACAATGGACGTGTTTATAAAAAATATAAAAACTGTACGAATGTTATCAGATATTTCCTCTACTCTGGTTTTGTAAATCGCTAAATGTGATCGTGTGATTCCAATGATGTTAATAAAAGCCACATTTGTTGTTATTACAATTGCCAGTGCTATCACCCGTCATGCTGATCTAAGAGACAATTATTTTAGCAACAGAAGACTTGATAAATTAAAAACTGACAGAGCGAAAGTCTTAGAAGTGCATCTGCCTAAGGACAGAGAATATTTAGATGGTATTGCGCACTACAAAAAACAAGATTTGTCTTTGAAAGATATTGAAAAAGTGACCGCCATTGAGAATGATTTCCGTAGACTTGTGGCGATGAGGGGCGTCAAGTATGTATACAAGAGGAATTTGCATTGGCGAACATGGCGTAAAGTGAAAATCGACAATGGTGTAACCAAAATAGTGTCCTATAAATGTAACAATAATATACGCAAAAATTCCACCGGCTGTGATAACTGTGGATCGTGGGTAAATGTATCCAATTTTAATATTTTCATCTATTTCTATTTCAAATCGGATTTAAGAGATTTCTTAATTTTTTTACGCAATTATCTGTGGGACTATCGATTCAGTCAGATTTAAATGGTTTTTTCATAGGATTTCATCATCACTGACCCTTTAGTGGTTCTCAGCTACTAGTTATAAAAAGGAGGCTTTTGGCCTGCTATAGCATGCTGATCAGGGTTGGTACCGATAGCTTGTCTCACTATAGGTAGACAGAGGTCGCGACACGCCGACTGTACATGGATTAGGTTAATGGCATAGTATGGTGCACCGGTGCGGTATTGGCGGCTAGAGCCATACGTGGTTACCGCACCTAGTCGACGAAGGTAGCGTGAGCCTTGGCCGAAAATCCTCCGTGTGATTTATCAGCGGACGGCTGACTTCCGGGCGAGTAGCGCCTTACAGCGTCCTCCTGAAGAGGTACGCGAGTAGAGTGGAGATTCCACGGGCTGGCTTTGCGCCATGTGGTTTCTCTCCAGCTGATTATCGTCGCGGGAGACGGGCCGCAGCATAGGACCCTTTCCTTCCGATTGACATAGGTGCCATGCCGATAGTCCAGCCATATATATCAAATAAACACATATAAGTTAAAATTAAAGGTATTTAATATTCTGAAACATTTTCAGTAGACGTTGGAAGAATTACCACCGTGTCCTATGGAGATCTATTCCATCATAGATGACTCCTGGATATGCATACATGATTATCTCCAGCCGTTAGAAGATTTTAATGACAATTGTCCAACAATGATTAAATACACTGATCTACCGCCAACTTGCGACAATCCTATTGAGACTTTATTTCGATTTACCATGGATTTTGACGCGGCCGGAAAGCATAATAATGTTATTTGCGAGGGAAAATATTATTGTGAAATTTTCACCACGTATTTGGTAAGCTGTTCATGTTGAAAGTGATATAAATAAGTTTTTAATAAGTCCATACGAGAATTGCAAAACATCCTTGTATGTAAACATTCAATTTGATAGTCGAAAGCGGACGCAATTGGCCGTTATCTTGTCGCGGATATTCGAAAAAGGAAGAATATAGCGAGCTTATAAAGGTAGTCTTTCGTTTAGTAATATTTTTCTAGGGAAACAAACAAAATATAACAAATGAAATGAGTTACTTTTTTATAGTTCACTAATCAGACTTTGCAAAAAGTTCCAAGAACTCTCAAACTGTTTGTAAGTAATATGAGACAAAGACGATACTTTGTCTTTAATAGGGTAAGAAATTCTTTAGAGCCGATAAATTAATATGTGCAATGAATAGTAAAAAGGATTTTTTTATCACTCAATCGCTTGAATATTTGACCCTTTCAATTTAAAAGGCCCCTTTCAGATCTCATCACGAAGTCTATCTGATTTAGATAGACTTTTGTCTTTGCTGCAAACAGCGCATCAAGAAAGCATTCACGGGGGCCGGGAAACTGACAAGCTACTAGTAGCGATATCTTTTGAAAGATATTTGAAATAAAACTATAATTGGTATGCATCTTTCCAGATATCAAAAGCAAATATATCATTCAAAATTATAAATTCCGAAAACAAAATTTTATACTCAATAGTAATGAAGAAGAACAATGTTAATTACATGTGTGTTAAAGACTGTGGACATTACGATCCACATACAAAAACCGTTTCAAAACTAGACAAGCCTATGAAATTAAATTTACTCTCTTCACGAAAGAATAAAAGAGATATAATAGGCCAAAAAGAATCGGAGAATGTAATAAACAATCAGGTATATATGTTAAACGACAAAAATACTAAAAAACATTACAACAGAAGTGATTCTGCTAAAAACATAGATGCCGAGAAAATACAGTTCTTGTCATTTGACGTTCCGAAGACAACAACTGAATCTAATTGTAAAAAAATAAAAAGGGATGAAGAGTTCTACGAAGAGGATTATTTTAATTAGTTATTTAGATGACTTTATCCTCATTCTCCAGAATAAAGCAAGACTGAATTCTAAAACAAACAATTAACCTCGTAAAAAGTTTGTTGCTCTAGTGAAAAAATATCAGAAGATATTGTGACTCAAAAAGAAGATCTGTCACATGTTTTTTAACTTGTAACACCTGGTCTGTATAAAATTATCCATACTCCTGACAAACGACCCGCTGCGGGGTTAAATAAAATTTCATGAGCTGGTAAAAAACCCCAAATGGGTCTCTCGCTAGTCGTCTCACTTTGGATTTGAATATAGCGAGATTGTTTGTAAGAAATAGCATTTTTTTATTTTGAATACAACAGTCTGTGAGTATGAACTCTATTAATTTATTTATAAGGCTCATTATTTTTAGGTAATTAAAATCATAAACATTTTGACTTAAGAGTTTTAATTCTCAAGTGACTTTTAAAGGAGATGATGTTCACTTTCGACCAAATGTTTTTAATGTTTTACGCGCAATTTCTCCTTTTGTTGTCCTACACAACCAATGTTGTAACGTTACCTTTTTTTGCGGAACTACCCTCTTATACCATACCACTGAGTGGTGGTTATGTCAGACTCGAACCAACTAAAAACCACACACCATCTCGGGTACTAGAAGCCGGAGAACCGCGTGTACCCTCGGAAGGAAATCCCTGGAACCCCGACGTACCTCGGGCCATCCACTGTTTGTAGATGGTATCCTTCTGTGTCGGAACCCTCGCGTTTCTATTCTAAATAGAAAAGGGCGCTAGCACTTTTTAGGACTCGCGCCGCCACCTTAGCCTGCTTCTGCTAGGGCGATAGGTGGCTTCAACTGTCACCCTCAGGCTTGCGCTTATAGAGGACGGAGATCATTTAGTGATCTCTGACGCCTGTGTCGTTTGCGGTACCTGGCCCGTACCCGGGCCTGGCAGACAGGGAAAGTTCTAAACCTCTACCGGTCCCGCCCCTTCATCTCCTTCGCAAGCATAACTTGCTCGCAGAAAGATACGGCAGAGTTCAATGCGCTCTCGCTTCGCAACATTGCCGCAATCATGTTCCCGAGCGAGAGAACCCCCACCCCAATGGCCGCCACGAGATCAGGCCTCCGTTCGTCCCACGCGGACATTCTACCAGCGCGTGGAATGCCGTGTCCACGGTCTGGCCACCGCAGTGGTGGCACTCAGGCGTTGGCTCCTTGCGGATCAGACACTGGTGCTCTCCGAAGCATCCTTTCCCCGTGACCACCTGTGTCAGCCGGTATGAGAGGCTCCCGTAAGACCTCTGGAGCTATCCTTCGTAACGAGTCTTACCACCACAATAACGGCGTGCCCAGCGCTCGGTTGCCTAAGACGTTCCTTCCATTCCTCCATGAGAACCGGAGAAGCGGACTTGGCATTTCTAGTCTTCGATTTCTCGAGCCTCAGGGCTCTTACCTAACTCCCGTGCCTCCTTGCGCCACTGGTAAAGAGCCGCAAGGGCTCTCGCCTCCAGGTCCTACGCGTTTTGTTTTCATTGCTATGTATGAGTTTGCAGATACAGTTTTTTTTGTGGGTCTAAAAAGTGTATGTACGTGTGAAGATACCCACCCCGCTCCCCAAATAAATCTGTTTTGTATACTAAGAAGACAAGACGCTATAACTACTGCCCTCCGGTTCGTACACTTGTGTTGCTCTAGACTTTGTATGTGATCAGTACTACTTATGTCAAAAAGAAAGTAATCATTCGGTGATCTTTCTCGTGATAAGGTACTTCAATCATTTAAAATACGAAATATATTCATTATACACTCTGCCCATGCCTCGAGGACTACCAGACAATTGATGAACAATAAAAACGTCACTTTAGTCATATAGCGTAAATGTATAAGCGGCCAATAGGCATAGTGACAGTAACCAGGCACCATTAAAATTATGTATTTATCTGATGAAATGAGGTTTATAGAGTATAAAAATCGTATTTATGTGTATTATTTATCATATTTAGTGCGAGATTAATAGTTCACTAACGAAAAAAAACTACAAAATAGAGCAATCCGCCATGTTAAGTTGAACACCAATCAGAGCGAGTTACGTCACGTAAGTGTAAAGGTCACTTTGTTCGGAAATAATCGAGGTTCCCTTTGCTGTGACAATGATTGACACTCGTTGACAAATGGTGACGTCTGCACCGTGACGTCACAAACAGACGCCATGAAACCACCGAGCCTTTTGGCGTGAATTATAAACTTAATTTTTTTCCTACTATAGCTTTGTTTTTTGTAGAAATATAATTGTTTTTGATATTAGAAGATACTTCCGAACATCACAAAATAGTTTTTCAATATTAGTTATCATGCCTGTTCGCCAATTCCTGCTGTGTTGTGCAATGGCATGGGTTCGAACCTCATATATGACAAAACTTTTTGTGATCCACAAATTGTTGTTCCGAGTTTGGGTGTTCTTTGTATCCATTTTTTAACAAATGAAATTTTATGCATCTTAGAAGAGGATAATAACAAGACAAATATCGACTTACCGAACCGGTTGGCAGATGGTTTTGCTTAAAAAGCATAGCAAGATTGAATGACCCTTGCAAGAGTTAAAGGATTCTGGAATAATAAAGAGAGGCCGTTTCCCATGTATGATCCACAATACCAGATTGACATTCTTAATAATATTTCAGACAACCGAACGCAACGCCATCTAGCTTCAAGAAAAAAGAGTTCTCCTTCTTAAAAGGCCGGCAACGCACTTGTGACGCCTCTGGTTTTGCAGGTGTCTATGGGCAGCGGTAATCGCTTACCATCAGCTCAGCATCAGCAGCTCGTTTACCCTATACTCCTTAAATAAAGCTTAATTTGGCAAATAAATATATTTAAAACATCTTTTTTATGCGGGGAATGCTTTTCGCACTATATTCTACGCGAGGAGACGAAGGGCGTGTGTGGTACTCCCGGAGAACTTAAGTCTACCCACTAAATCTCGCTGCGGCCTACCTCGGCAGTTGGGAGGAGCTCTAAGAACGCATCGGCGGCTCTGGAGCCCCCTCTGCCATAGTCCATGGCTGATCTACATCCCGGGGTCACCACAGCATCAGTAAGAGGCGGAGCACCAGACCTTAGACGACACCCTCTAGCTGGCGGCTGGGTGTGTACTCCAACACAGGGCCGTTCTACAGTGTGTGCTGGGCGGATTCCCATTCCGACCCACAGTGGTGATATTGCGCTCTGGCCTCCCGTTCCGCCGCCCTGAGTATTTGAGTAAATCGGTAGGTGAGACAGTCGGTCCTCCCTATCCAAGCTTCGAAGCTCGGCAGGACGGCTACGACAGCGCGTTGGTTAGCACAGCCATGGATAAACAGATCCGTTTCGTCGTAGCATTCCAGGCTCATGGTCCGAAGCTGTCTCTTTGTCAATCTGACTATGTGTCCGACCATGTAGACCATCGTGTTCATGTGGGCAAAAATGTTGAAGGATAATATCGCTGCCTCGGTATCTTGCGGTAGCGAAGTACGACTCGTAGGGCCATCAGCCGCTGCAGACTCCTGAGTTGAGCCTTGGAGCGAGAGGAACCCGCCAAGTTTTTCGACCAGACGGGTACCTCATAGAGGACCTGCTTTAGTAAATGTCCATATAGAGGAAACGAACTTCTTCTAATGGTCCACCGAGATTAGGTATCAGACGATGTAACACCCCTGCTGCCCCTCGTATGTTGGAAACGAATCACCTGAAATCTCTTCGCAGCTCCACCAACTGTCCAGGATGAGGCCTAGGTACTTCAAGTACTGTCATGACTCGGGGCATTGAGGAGTCTCATATGGACGCCACAATGCTCCCAAACCAGGCCGCTAGTTCCTCTGGATTGGACGAAACTTATTCGACGCGACGTACGATGCGGCTACAACCATGTCTCTGTTAAGCACTTAAGGGACCAACGTCGCGGTGTCTATCTTGGGGTGGGAGGTCAGGGTGGCAGAGAGACACATCAAATATGATGTAACGGTGGTCAGAAAGTTGAATCACTTCCTTCACCATTCCGACACCGTAGAATGGCAAATGGCGGGCGAGGCAGTCGCTCACAACAGGTCGACAATCTACCCCCCCTGCCTCCGCACACAAGTGCTGACTAACCCTGATATAGAAGTCGGAGGTCCAGTCCAGCCGCTCACTCCACGATAACCTCTTCCCTAGCGTCGTCTCTGGTATCACCTCACTCTCTTAGTGGGCGTTGAAGTCGCTCAGAACGAATATCGGACGGTAGGTGTAACTGCGGATGCAATTCCCCAACTCTTGCAGGCATGCCTCATACTCAGCTAGGCCGCGAACATTTGAATCACCACACAAACTGAAAAATATAAAAGAATATTAGATTTTTTATATGATGTATGTGACAAACGAGAAGACGTATCGCCAAATGGTAAGCGATTACCGCCGCCCATGGACACCCGCAACACCAGAGGTGTCACAAGAGCGTTTCCAGCCTTTTAAGAAGTAGTACGATCCGAACGGGAATCGAACCAGAACCTCAGAACAGCTATCGCATATGCTATTACTGCGCCACCGAGTTAGTCATATACATGATTATCAATAATAATAATTCTTTAATGTAACAAATATATTTTTTACAGTATTTAGTTGACGAAATAAAAGGCTTCATAGTAATACATTATTTATTCACTTTTTTATCCTATATAGTATATAAACAAAAACCTATAAATAACAACTTTAATGTTCACATTGTATAAGGCACGATTTTGCATTAATTTAACTTAATTTTGTTTTGCCTAAAAATAATTTAATACATATAGTTTTCTTACGCTATTCTTAAATTAAAGCTTTTTGAGGCTTGCAATACTGGGTATTATTTGATGTTAAAAAGTTTGATACTATTTTCCTTGGATATCGTATAATTACAAACCATAATTTTGATTTGAATAGACTACTTATTCAATGGGCTTAAAATAGTTAAATTAAAAAGCATGGTATATAAGTAAATGTTCAAGATCTTTTTAAATCATTACAATACACGATTACGGTTAAAAACACAATTTAACATTTCATTAAATACTCCTATTTATTTTCCTGAAACATTTGGGTTTAAATTTGTGCGTATATTAATATTTAGAGCAACGACTCGTAATTTCTTTTCATTTACTGCTCTTCAAAGAGGTCTTAGGATTTGTATGCACCTGTGTGTTTTACTTTTCAGTTTTGTTTATTTTGCAGTCTGGCAACTTAGTAGTATTAGTAACGAAAAAAAAAAATACACTATGATTCAGTCAAGGAATCCGCGGGAAAGTAAAATAGAATTTGAATGGATTCAAATGTCAAGAACATATTTTTACGAAATAAAACCAAATTCAGTATATTAATTTTATATGTCATTTTTACAACATAGGTTCTATCAATTAAAATTTTTTAAAAATGAAACATCTTGGCATATTTATACATATGTTTAACACAACGACAATGAAGACTTGCTTCAGTCTTACATTTTGAACAGACTTCAAAAAAGGAAGAGGTTATCATTTTAACTGTCTAACTTTTGTCTGTGTAAACTGATTTTAATGATTCATTTTTTTTTATTTGAATGCTGACGCTTTCTATATGGTCTCATAACAATTTGGTCCAGTTATTGGAGTCGGTTTTTTTGTAATATCGTAAGTATTTATTATAACTAATTTACACTGGGACTTGTTTCACCACCTAAATAAAGTCCCTGATAAGACTATTCTAAACTAAATATTTTATCAGAATCTAGACCTTACTGACATTACTTAAGTTAAATTGAGTTTCAACACCCATCCATATAAGTATTACAAATTAATTAATAGTTATTTAATATAAACTGTATGTTCCTGTAATGTTTTTCATGTTTGTGCGGTTTAGTTGGGTTTAAACTCTGTATAAACTAGATAGTGCCAGAAACACTATAAACAAGCATTTCGGATGTTTAGAAATAAAAAATTGCGATACGAAGTTCGCCGGGTCAGCTAGCAAAGCTAAAACAAAGAACTCATGTCATTTAAAATAATAGCTAACTATACATAGGTGATAATGTAAGCTAAAACATGATCATACTAACAAATAACATGTGAGAAAACCACAAAACAAACTAACAAACAAACAAACCAACAACAAACACACATTTGAATCGGTATTTGTTAATTGTTTTTAATCTACGAGTATAAAAAAAAAATGGAGTCTGTTTGTAATATTAAAATAACCGCTTTTTACAAAATGCGTACATACACCAAAATATTTTTTTCAATTTTTGTCAGTCTGTTTAATCTGGCTAATCTCAGGAAGGGCTGGACCGATTTTGACGGGACTTTCACTAGCAGATAGTCGTTGGCATAAGGAGTAGCTTTGCCCCGCAGGGCTACCTGCGTTTGTTGTTGTAACGCGGGTAACACCGTGAGACTTAGTTTTTTTTTAAATAAAATGTAACCACGTCATTCCTTATATAAGTTATCTACCAGTGAAAAATTCAACGGGCAGAAAGATAAAGAATAATTGAACAAAATAATTATTTGATATAAGTGCTCAATATACTTTCATGTTATTGACTGCCTCGTAGACGCAGCCGTAGCGTAAGAAACAGCTGTACTTGAGGTCTCGGGTTCGATTCCAGGGACGGACCAAATGTTTGTATGATCTGCAAATATTTGTTTCGGAGTTTGGGTGTTTTCTTTGTATGATGTGTATGTATTTACAAAAAAAAAGTATTTATATCAGTTGTCTAGTACCCATAATACAAGCTCTGCTTAGTTTGGGACTAGATAGCGTTGTGTGTTAAATGTCCAAAATATTTATTATTTATTTATTTAATGAAAAGCTGTTAATTTGTAAATATCATACAGATAGCTCTGTATGTTGGTGGGATGAAGGGGCAATGGGCGGGTCACATATGCAATAGAACAGCAAACCGCTGGAATATGGGTAAGCTTAGTGTGGGACATCCTCTGGTTAAAAGGCTGAACAGCTTATGTAAGAAGGTTGAGAGCAAAAAACCAGGCTCTATGGTGTTCCTTAGGAGAGGCCTTTGTCTGATGTATGACGATACAGACACTTTAATTATATTAATATGTATGCATTTCATTTTTGGTGTATATTTATAATTATATTAACAATGATTTGTCACTTATTATGAAATAGATTAAAAATATACATTGTTTAATATTGATGCAATTTATATACCATCAAGTTGCAATACAAATTAACTACAATAAATCTATTTCCATACTAGCTGAGCCCTGCGATGTTACTCATGGTGTAATAACAACTGCGGGTATGGCCGCGGAGCAAACAAAAAAAAAAGAATCATTTGTAAAAACTCTATGTCCGTCTCCTGGTTCTAAGCTACCTCCCCACCAATTTTCAGCCAAACCGGTTCAGCCGTTCTCGAGTTATGTGTAATTTACACAACTTTCTTTTATATATATAAACTAGCTGACCCGGCGAACTTCGTTCCGTCATATTTATATCCGTGAATATTTTCTTAGTTACCGAAAGGTGGTAGGAGGGTAAAAAATTTAGGACTAAATTAATTTTTTAATTCTACACAATAAAAAACATTTCCAAAAAAAAATTGTCAATATATAAAAAAAAAATTGGGGTGAACCACCCTTAACAATTACAGGTGTAAAAATTAGTAATAAACCTATTCACATACCTACTGAAAACATATAAAATTTCATTTAAATCGGTCAAACCGTTTCAGAGGAGTGTAAACACTAAAACTGTGTCACAAGAATTTTACATATTAGATTTGAATTTCATTTACGGAGGCTTTGACCTATCATACTACACTGGCCACACGGGCTTCATTAGCATTTTTCTTTCCATTTCTGTATGTATGTATTTATCTTTTAACAATTAATTTCAATCCAGCCATGCGGTGTTACCCAGCGTACAAGAACCGCGCTTAACGCCTTGGCGCAGAGTAATAAAACAAAATAGTATGTAACAATTATCCAGATGTCCTCTCTGTCTCTAAGCTACTCTGTGTCCTGGTTCTAAGCTACTTCCCAACCAATTCTACCCCAAATCGGTTCAACCGTCCTTGAGTTATAATTAGTGTAACTAAACAACTTTCTTCTAAATACATAGATTCCAAAGATTTTACAGAAAATTCTATGAATACAGACTTTTTATATAGTTTTATTTTATACTATGTATATATTATTTTGTGGACTGAATCAGTAATACCCAAGATCCAAAATCTAATATCATTTAAGGAACATTTCTTGCATATATATATTATCAGAAGCTTATAAACGGCTCCAACGATTTTAATATAAATTAATATGTTGGAAGTTTCGTGGTCGATAAAACAATCTAGCTAGGATTTTCATTTTCAGGATATTTACCAAAAAAAAAAAATACTGAGCAGGACTTGATTATCTAGATACTGAGATATTAGGACCATAAAGTTTATTATACATTAAGTAATTACTGTTTTAACTGTCTAGTACTATTTAAAAAGTTACCATACCTTCTCATTTCCAACATTTCGAACGGGTTACACCCCTCATGGTCACAGGTATACTTATTCACAAATAAGTCCCTCTTTGCAACAAAAAACTATAAAATAGGGATGGACCATTTACATAGTTTTTATTCTTAAAAAGCTCATAATAAAATTACTTAAATATTTGCAGTAATAAGCACCATGCATAAATATTAACGGATAAAAGCATGCCTTAAAAAATAAAAACAGGTTATGGAATAAATATGGGTAGGGTTCCATGCAATTACTGAATTGAATTGTAATAATTATTTTCACGGGAATTAGCCACCAAGAGGCGCTCATAGCCCTGTTGCACTCGGTGGTTAGAAACAGTCACCGAGGGTAAGCAACGACGGCGCTATTAGTACCTGGATGGGTGACCGCTGGTGGCATGTTACCATGAGTGTCTCCGTGATTTGGAGGTCACGCTAAGCAGTCGGTCCTGGTTTTTATCATAGGACAACAGTCGTGAAACTTAGTTGGAGGCCTTCAGGTGGTTTAAAAACATCCAACGGCAAGATTTACATAGCCACAACACATTTTTGCCAGTCCCCAACCCACACTTGGCCAGCGTGGGGACGTATGGCCTTAACCCTCTCCTGAGAAGAGACCTGAGCCCAGCAGTGGGACATTATGGGTTGTTGATGATGATTGATGATGACCACTAAGTTGCACAGTCAGCCAAGGACCAAAGTGGTTGAACGTCAACGTCAAGATAGAGGTATGTAATACCTTTGAATAAGTGATCACGTTAATTCCCATGAAAATAATTACAGTCTTGAAATGTGAAAGTTTAAGCATTAGTTATTGTATATAAGTACCTAATTACATCACAAGTTTATATTTATTGGGTTGTGAAACTACCCTTTTTGTTCCTACCTTACCCTTATGATTTATTTACTTGTATTTCTAGGCTACATGGCTCAATACACAAATCACGATATTAGGTATATTATTGATGATATAATAATAGTGGAGTGTAATACCCAATGATATATTGTATATTGATCTGAAATATACATTTTATAGATACTTGTAATTTAGTGTGTATATGTTTGTGTTATAACTTAAAATGAAAACTTAACGTTTGTTTAACCTCTTTCTATAGGGTTTACCGCAGACATGATTCACCAATTGATAATGTCGATTGAACTGTATACTGCATTCATCACATTTAAATCTCTTGAGCTGCAGATGGCGTTCTCTTATATGAGACTGTAGACTTTTTTTCAGCATTTCTTTATTACAATAATCACATACAGCTTTAGAATATTGAGACTTATCCGTCTTGGCAAAAACAGAAGAAATGTACTCCTGAAACTTTGTCTTTTCTGGTGTTTCCTTGTTATGCGTAAATTTTTCAGTTCTCGGAGACTTCTTGATCATAATAGTATTGTCGTCTACTTTTGTCATTTCAACACAAATCTCTGACTGAATAACACGTTCAACCCATGTTTCATTAGGCTTCTTTATATCGATAATAGATTCTTTAGGGCTTAGATTAAAGTGTTGTTTCCTAATATGATACTTCAGAAGGCGCTCTTCACAATAACTGACATCGCAGACATAACATTTATATTGCTCCTTCGGCTTGCCGAAATACTCATCGTGAATTTTAAGATGGCCTATTAAATTCCGTTTGTCTACGAAGCCACGGTCACAATAATCACAAATATGATATTTCCTCACACCAGTATGCACAGTCATGTGTTTATCATAAGCATCTCGTCTAAAATACTCTTTCAAGCAATAAGTGCACTTAAAACGTGATTTCACGGCACTGTGTTGGTAAAGATGTGATTTAAACTTATAAGAACTACCAATTATAACTTTACTGCAAATGTGGCACTCGTTTTTCCTGTAATTACTTTCTCCTTCTTTTGTTTTCATTTTAGTTATATGCGTCAAAATATTTAACTAAGAGATATACATGCAAGCAATATCAACTGAAGTAAATTAAAAGTAAAACAAAAACATAACAAAACATTCAACAAGTGACACTCGGTGACAGTCTTGGGGTCTTGTTATGTCAATTGTCGTTGACAATGAAGTTTGTTCCTACCTACGTCATCTGTTTGAGGGTTAGACAGAGAGAGATAGATCTTGAATCCTGACTCTGAAACGACAGTATGCAGTAAAACCTCAATAATAACCTTGAAACTCATATAACAAACCACGAAAGAATTTGTATCAAGAAAAAATGTGAAGCTGTATCTCATAGTTACATTAAACATTCAGTCTGACCATTATTGAAATTCACACGAGATGGTGTAATTGAGTTGGTGTAGTTTATAAGTTTTTGCATTCGTTAACTTTCTATTGCTAATCTGTAATCTGTGTGCACCTACCTTATAAAATTTCTCCACCGCCCTGAGGTTGGCTGGTAGATAATGCCCTGGGCATTAAGTCCGCCGTTGTACAAAAGTGCATAAAGTTTAAAATAAATAATAAAACCTATAAAAATTATTTCAGCTACAAATATAATTCAATAAACTAACTAAAAACATGTATAACATTCATTTAGCAATATGTAAAAGTTGCATTATCTAAATATGATTGATAAGATTGAACCTGTTAAGATTTTATGTGGCTTTGAAGCAAAAAAAATGCGATAGTATAGAACCGATACTTTTAATCCAACCATTGTAGACGAAGCTGATTAATTGAAATATCTTAGTAACAAATAATAGATACTCCGACTAAGAAGGAACAGCTAAGTTCAACATTTATAAGCTCATAAAATTAAATTTACATATACTAAGTCTTTCATCTATGGTCGCAGAGCAAAACTTTGTAAAGCTAATAGGCTTGATGAAAATCTAACAAACCAGCCCATTTTGTTAAAAGCATCATAATTCGTTACTTTTTAACATCATAAAATCAACACGAAACCTTTTTTTTTGGTTGCAACATTCTCTCGTCATATCTACTGTGCAATTTTTACCTCATATAGGACTTTGGCCCTATGACATTTCGTTTTGAACTACATACATTCGTAGTTTTTTATACATACGCTGTTCTGGTAGTGTCGACAACTTTATAGTACAGTGGTAAAGTATTATTTTTGTTTTTTAAAAACTAATCAAAAAAAGAATAGATAAAACTGTTTATCTTTTATTTAATTTACGTATTTAATTGTAAAAATAAGATACATATCAATTTATTAATACAAGGAACCAACTTGACTACAGTACACACTATCATATACTATTATAAATGCGATTGTAAGTTTGTTTGTTACGCTTTCACGCAAAAACTACTTAACCGATCACCACGAAACTTTGTATATATACTCTTGAAGGTATTAGAAGCAACATAGGATTTTTTATTAAAAAAAAATACGAAAGATAAGAAAATTGTTTGTCAAAAAATCGTCAAATTTAGCTACTTCAAAAGCATGAAACTTTACAGTAATATAGCTTATACATCAGAATAACATATAGGCTACTATTTGCCGCGATAACCGACATATACGCGGGCGGAGCCGCGGGCAACAGCTAGTATATTTATATTTAAAACTAGCGATTGCGTTTTCCCGCTGCTCCGCCCGCGTTTATTTCGATTATCATGGTAAAAAGTATCCAATATCCCACCTCAAGAGTCACAGTATATCCATACCAAATTTCATTACAATCGATAAATTGTTTAGCCGCGAATGCGTTACGGACACACAGAGTTACGTATAGTTTATTAATAATAGTATGAATATAGCTTTTTTTGAGCGGCAGATTTGGAGGAAACCAGTTTCATTCCAATAATAATATTTTTTTATCTACACTGCCGACGAAAAATGTTAATGTTTAGGTATAATTATATAATTAACTTAAAAAATGTTTGCTATTGACCTCAATGCGCCTACTTTGTGATGAATATATTAAACCGTGATCTTCATTCCTCAATTTTTACCCTAAGGGTGGAATATGAAGGCAGGGTGGCAGCGGCCCTTTTCTGAATAGAGATAAAAGCGTCAGGGTTCCTACACAGGAGTGGGCCTTCAAACAATGTGTGGCCCGAGGTGTGTCGGGGTTCCATGGATTTCCTTTCAAGGGTGCACCTGGTTCCCCGGCTTCTGGTACCCGAGAAGATGTGCGGTTTTTAGTCGTTTGGAATCCGACATAACTACAAGTCGGTGGTTACCGAGGGGATTCCCGCACAGTAAAAAAGAGGGTATAATATAAACAGAATCAAACAAAAAGTTTAAAAAATAATAATACATCCAATAAATTGAGTAATTCAAGGTGAAATATATTGCAAGAAAACCGGTCAGGCGTGAGTCGTACTTGCGCTACGTGAGTTCCGTCCAAAAAGGATTATGAGACAAACTTAACTTTTTTGTTCGAATATTGTTGCCCTCATACATAAACATGGGTTTAAAATAGCGAAAAACAAAGAAAAAACTTTTTGTGATGCAACTATATATTTTCAAAGAACTCAAATAAGTCCCCGGGGTAGGGTCCAAGTAGGCGTGGTGTCGATCCTGGAGAGACTGAAATAACATGGTCCGTGTTCTCCTCAGAGCAGGGCCTGAGAGCGGCCGCCGAGGTCGTTTTTAGCAGAATCACCACAAACTTGGTTCCTAAGTCCCCGAGGAGCGGGAGATCCAAAGGGATTTTCCACCCCGTTAACAAAAATAGACTAAGACAAATCTATTGACACCGCTCACATAAAATTACGACAAGCCGTTTAGGCTCTAGTACGCGCCAAAGTAATAAACATACATACATTTGAAAAACATAGCCCTCCTTTGTTCGCAGTCGGGTAAATAGTATGGGAGTTTGCCAGGTGGAGTGACGATTTGCGTAAGAGGGCTGGCAGGAGCTGAATGCGAGAAGCCATGGATTAAACTAAGTGGCGTGCAATTGGAGAGGCCTGTGTCCAGCTGAGGACACAGTGTGCGATAGGTGTAACAAAAAAAGGTAGGTTCTCTTCTAGGTGTCTAAATATACTTTTTCTTAATTTCAGGTAACTGATAAGCGATGGCACTCAAAGGCATCAAAGTTATAGAGATGATGGGTTTGGCTCCTGGACCATTATGTGGGACCATTTTAGCTGACTTCGGAGCAACTGTGACGGTCGTCCAAAAGGTATACATTTTTACTTTTGGTTATATTAGCCATGTTTGAAGAAAACAAGAATCAGATTTTTATCTTCGTGAAATCGTCATCAATTACAATACCAATAAAAAGTTAAATACCAGTATAATAAGTTTTAAAGCATACCCTTTTGTTCAAATACTGATACGGAATTCCTATTGAAGTCTACATCAGGCAGTAGACTATTGAAGGCTGTTCTTAATCATAACGTTTCATATTGTTATGAAGAAAGAACATTCCAGAAAGAACACTCTACAACGGCTAAACGCCTTGAAAGTTCTAGTTGGTTTCTTAAGGCACACAACAATTAACCTTATGACAGTATACAAAAGATCGAATACAGATTGACTGTCGCGCATTTGTCGTTTTTAAATGCAACAGCGTGTTCTCGGTATCGGTCAATTTGAGATGCCGTTACACTTTTCGGAATGATTACCGCACTCCAGTTCAGTTTGAGCTACAGTGCGACAAAGGATCACTAAGTTATTAATCATCAGAGTTAGCAGGCGCCCCAAGTCCCATCTGTTGATGTTCTGTCTACTTGCCGAAGGTCTTGACAGTTCAGCATTTAATCTTCCCAACTCAATCAGCGTATATAAGTCTTATTTCAAGCTCGCAAAAAGTAAATTGTTAATATTATATTTACAGATGAATCCCAATCCTTTCGAGGTAATGGCTAATGGAAAAAAAATAATCAATATAAATCTAAAAGACTCCGAAGGGCTGAATATTCTCAAAAAGCTTTGCGCCAATTCAGACGTAATTATTGATACTTACCGTCCAGGTGTTATGGAGAAACTCGGCCTGAGTCCAGAAGATCTATCAAAAAGGAATCCTCGCTTGATCTACGCTAGACTAACAGGGTACGGCCAAGATGGATCCTATAAAAATAAAGCTGGACATGACATAAATTATGTGGCAATGTCTGGAATATTATCATTGCTTGGCAAAAACCAGGAACCTCCTCGACCTCCGCTGAATCTCATAAGTGACTTCGCTGGAGGGAGTGTGATGTGCACACTGGGAATAGTTCTGGCTTTATTTGAGAGAACCAAGTCAGGAAAAGGCCAAATCATTGATGCAAGTATGACAGAAGGAGCAGCTTATGTAGGCACATGGTTATTCAAGTCTAGGATATTGCCGATTTGGATTGGCGAACCTGGGACTAATGCGTTGGACGGCGGGCTTGCTTATTACGGTACATACAAGACGAAAGATGGAAAGTTCATGGCGGTTGGAGCTTTAGAGCCCCAGTTTTACAGCAACCTAATGAAAGGATTAGGATTATCAGAAAAGGAGTACCCACAAATAGGTGGCGATTTTGATGTTAAGAGGAAGTTTCAAGAAGTTTTTTTATCGAAAACTCAAGAAGAATGGTGTGAAATATTTGACAAATTGGACGCATGCGTCACTCCTGTTGTAGATTTAGATGTGGTAGATAAACATAAATATCGATCGTCGGATAAATCGTTTTATAGAGACGCTGATGGTTTGGTTATTCCAGAACCTGCACCGAAGCTGTCAAAGACTCCAGGGGTGTCCACTGGTAAATTGTCTCCGCCAGAACCTGGTCAGCATACGATAGAAATTCTTAAAGAATTAGGGTATTCTAAACGCGATATAGAATCTTTAATAAAAAATGGTAGTGTGTATGCGAAACCAAAGTCTAATTTATAATATAGATATTATTGTTTTGGTTTTAATTGAAAATGGGCGTTTTGTTTTTAAAGCTAACGATCACCGTTAGTTTTGGATTATCCCCAGTGTCATATATAGTTTCGTTTAATTAAATAGATAATTTCCTAAACAAAAAAATAAAAAAGGAACATTATTCTTTAGCGCTATGGTCAATATTATACATATATGTATTCTTTATAAATCAAACTGAATAGGGAATATGCATAAAATTTTTATTTGTCACAAACATTTTTTTTAGATTCTTAATTGTCTTTACAATATACTCAAAAGGTATTTTTCGTGATTATTGAACCCAGAAAATATTTAATTAAAAGTGAAAATTAAGGGAGGGAAATTCGAATTTACAAAACGTGTCACTATTGGTCGAAAAGGAATGTGACGTCAATAGTCACTTCATCGAAATAATCGGAGTCGAAATTCAAACTGCGTAAGTGGTATTTCGTGAGAAAAAATACCATCTTCCATGAATTTTATAGCAACTTAATCTCAATAAGTATAATGTAACTGAAACACTGAATAGTAAACAAAAACTTAATGACTATGACGTAATTGACAGTGTCAAAAGAGCGCGCAAAATGGCGGCATTTGAATAGCTCAAATTTAATCAGAGTTGTAAATTTCACTTTGAAAATTAATTTGACTATTTTTAAGCCTATTCATATTTTTGTTCAATGTTATAGAGACGTAAATGACCAAATTAAATTGAAATTTGAAAAATCCAAACGTTTCGGTTTTGTTATAACAAATTCTTAAAAAACATACTACAGATGTGTTGTTTTTTGACAAATTTCAACAATGGTGTTCAGTGGAAGACGCCATATTGAAAATCTTATTGAATGAATGAAAACGCCAGCGAAACCGTCAAGTCAGAAACTAAATTAATCGTCAAGATTGTGTAAACGCAATTTGTATTTTACTGAAATAAACGTGACTCTGCTACGCTGCTGACCCTGGATGTACGATATGTTTCATATTAAGGTTGAACATTACTTTATTTGTACGAAAATTCTACTCTTTCTAAATCATTTTGGGCTGGGAACTGCGGTGGTGAAGTTATAACCATAATATGTAATTTAATTGTATTAAATAAACGTTTAAAAAAATTGACGTTTTAATAGAAAAAAGAAAAAAAAAATATTTTGGCAACAAAAAGTAATACAAAAGGAAACTTACAATAGCTTTGCAAAATGTCAAAAATTGACCCAATTCAGCATTATGTCAGACAAAGAGTCTGACGCTGGTTTTCAATTGGGCAAAGGTGACGCCGTGCAATATTATATTTAACATTTCATACAGTAACAAAATACAATAATTACTTACACAAAAAACAACAATTAAACACATACAAAGTATTGCCCCATACTTAACATATTTTAACATTGCGGGGACCGCTTGCCTGCATTTTGGAACTGAGTGGGCAGCGACGTATATGCAATAATAATTACCCTCACTTAATCACTTTAATACATAAAGCAACACGGGCCACAGAATGAAGTGGAGTAGCTACATTATCCTTTACCAATACAAAACAGCCTGTCATTTATTTACCTTCATACATACGCATTTTAAGACTCGCATACAAAAACAATCGCTTGTCACTATAAACCCACATACAACAATTAAAACATTCAGAATTCCACGCACACAAACAATTTCTGTGTCATAAGTGTCATGTGAAGCCTGTTAACAGAGGGAAACGCCTGAGTATGGCTACTACTCCCTACCTGGTGCTCTACGATATAACACACAACACTGGTTTTCTATATGCGGTACTGCGGTGAAGTCCCCAGTAAGTCGGATCGGAGTTGCTAGCGGCTGGCAGCTGCGTAGACGGCAGAGAGATGCTCTGTTTACATGGACCGTAGGTGCCATTGCGCCTACGGTCCATGTAAGTCCGTAATCCAGCGATCTGGATGAAGAGGCCGTGGGGTAACCAGGCTGGAGCGGTCGCTTCCTGGATGTATCCCTGTTGTTGTTGGCTGGCTGAGACTTGGTTGACGACCATCGCTGTGGGAGTGAATATGATAGTGGCGCGCTGATCCTGCTGCTGTTGATCTGCTCCTTCGCAGGCTGTTTCCAATCACGTCAGGGGTTACCACTGTGGAGGACAGGTTTTATGTCCCTTCAATACAAAGGGAGGATCTTCCGACCAAGCGACGTGATCGTGCCTGGCGGGCTACCAACAGTTGATGTTGGGCAGTTGTTGTTGAACAGTTGATGTTCGACTGCTTCTGTGGCTCAGTGGTAGCGAATGCGACTGCTGTGCTAGAGGTCTCGGGTTCGATTCCTATGTCGGACTAAATGTTTGTATGATCTACAAATATTTGTTTCGGAGTTTGGGTGTTTTCTATGTATAATATGTATGTATTTACAAAAAAGTATATAAGTATTAATATCAGTTGTCTAGTACCCATAGTACAAGCTCTGCTTAGTTTGGGACTAGATGGCGTTGTGTTAAAATGTCTGAACATATATTTATTTATTTTGTATACACACTAATCGATGCGAGATCTTTTATTGCGCGTTTCAGGATTGGTAGTTTCTTCATATGCTACGTTACTCCGTAGCTCAGTGTATCTTCGGTAGATGGCGTTGTCATCTGTATTTAATGCCGCTGTATATGGAAGTCGATACACTATAATATATGTCACTGGCTTGACCACCATCATGGATTTTAAATTTGGTTATCTAACACAAATATTATACTCGCTCAAACACATCGCCAGCATTGCATACTACAGACACGCACACACGTATACACATTTAGTAAAAAGCAACAACTAAAAATGAAAACTAACACTAGGAATAAATCCTGTGCATCGGGTGCTTTAGAAACATACACGAACGCACAGATTCAGAAAAACTTTACGGAGGGAGCACACACAGCAATGAAAGTCAAATAAATTTATACATTTTATATTGCCTTCTTAAAATAGTAGATTCGATCACAATATTGAGATATGTATATTTAATATGAATTAAAATAATTACATAAAGGTAATAAAAAATTAAAAATACAACTATAATATACATATATGTTGGCCTAGCGTGGCCTGTACAATTTCTCTATAAAAGATATGATTTGATTAGCATGTGTTACAGGGATACCCTACGAGATTCTAGTAATGCCCAACAATCGATAGATGAGCTGGGACTAAGTAGGTTATGAACTGGGACTAAGTAGGTGATGAACTGGGACTAAGTTGGTTATGACTTGGGACTAAATAGGTTATGAACTGGGACTGAGTTGGTTATTAACTGGGCCTAAGAAGTCACGAACTAGGATTAAGTAGGTTATGATCTGGGCCCAAGTAAGTAATGATACGGGATCAAGTGGGTTAGTAGGCTCATTGCAACCGAAAAGGTACTCAAGTGCGTCTTTCTAGTAGAAACGAGGAAGTTGGGCCTACGGTAACACGGTAACTCGAATCGACTACCATCACAGCCACTTTTGAATTGCTCATATCTCCGGTCGAACAGGTTCAATATCGCCTGATATATCAGCCCTAATCAATACTTTTTCTTTTTAATTTAACATTCAATGAAATAAAGATGTTTTTTATTTTAATACATTTAAACAAAATGCCAATAAATATATTTATTTTTAATATTTGTTAGAGATCAAATTTTATTTTATTAGTCTTGTAATCTGACCGCTTAAAACAGGCCACTTAAATATTAAACACCGATGCGGAATACGCTTTTTTAAGTCGGTTTATTTTCTTCTGATTATCATCAATTAGTCCACTGCAAGACTAAGGCCGCTCTTTAGAAAGGAGGCTTTCTCCTGATTCACCACGCTATCCAGACAGATCGATATAGGGTTTGTATCAAGCCTGGGAGGGGTCCGGATGGCGAAAGAAAGCGGTTCTCGGATCCCTCCCGTCTCAGGTGCAGAGTGCCACACCGTGTGGTTTTAGTCTGTTCGATTCCGACACACCGCCCCGCCCGGTGGGGTGAAGACCCGAGGGGGTTTCCACAGGTAAAAAAAGGGTTTGTATCAAATGATCCTTCTCTTGACAGTGCTGTTGTTCTGGTAGTTCACTCCCTCAGTCGGCTCTCACGACACCCACGGGGTGAATAGGGGTAGTGACACGCCGTATTCTTAATCCTTCACAACCCAGATGTTTTCTTTCTTATGAATGACTACTAATCCTTATTATTAGAAAAAAGTTCTATAAAATTGCGTACTACTAATTTTATGTATATGTGTAAAAGTATACAACTTGTTTTGTTATTTATTTGCTAAAAAATATTTTAAAAAAATTGTTCCCTTACATTATTTAGGCATATTTACATACATACATACATATTTATCATTATTATGCTGCGTTGCTGTAAGTTAAATATCATTTCAGTGGTTTATGGATTGTAAGGATTGTAAGACCAGTTGAATACCGATTCAACTTTTGGTCAGAACATGATATAATCACATTACAGTCAACGTTGGATTTTGTTATGAACTGGGACTAAACAGGTTATGAACCGGGACTTAAATAGGTTATGGAACTGGGACTTAGTAGGTACGAGAATACCTTTTATGATAGAATGTAAGAACGATGGTAGAACATCTCCGAATTTTAAACGAATTTTTAAACGGACGAACAATATGAATATCGCAATATAATAATTGAAAAACGTAGTTTCAACTTATTTTTGTACGCTCTGTTCCTAAAAGCAATAGCTTGATGTTACAGAGCTTGTAACCTGTAAAAAATAAATGATAATACTAGTTACATATTTTGAGTCTATAGCTATCTACTCCGTTAGCAGAAACAGGAGTATATAGGCAACTACTATATAAAAACATTACCGGGTTATAGTTTGGAATAGCAATTTTTTTTGTTTGTTTTTATAGCTACTAGTGATGCGCTAAATATCCGCATATGCATCAGCGGATATTCGAAGAATAAAACTATATTTATTCGTATCTGTTGATTTTAGGCACACTTTAAATGTTTATCTCACATTGATATATTTTTTATACATAACGATTTTTATTTTTGAAAGGGTTGGCAGAGGTCAGCTAAACACGGGTCCGGATGGTGTAAGAAAGCGGTTCCTGGATTCCTCCCGCCTCAGGCGCAGAGTGGCACACCGTGTGGTTTCAGTCGGTTCGATTTCGACACACCGCCCCGCCGCGAACCCCGGTGGGGTGAAGGCCCGAGGGGGTGGTTGGGTAAAAAAAAAGGCCAGTTAAACACACACACATTTACCGACCATTCTTTTTATAAGACGATTCTTGCACGGTATGTAAGTCCTGTGTCGTTGGTGTACTTCGCAGTTATTTTTGAAACGTATACAATTTTTATTCCCGCTTTGGGATTAGAAGGAAAAACGGGGATCTATATATCAATACGTGAAGCAACGACTTTGAACAATGCGTTTTAAATAAGAATAGGTTTGGAAATCAGCCATCTTGCCCTGCATTAGTCAAAAAAAAAAGAATTTACAATTAAAATACTTTTTAAACAAATCTCTCATGTGTGAAAATCAGAAAGTTAAAGAGATTCGTAAAGCGTTATTATAACCATTCATGTAATAGTAATACTATTGTAACTTAAAATCTGACTTCAAAAGAGTGGCCATGAGTTTCTTTGCCAGTATTCGACTCATAAGGCCTTACGCATTTTGGAAACTGGAAGTTATGGAACGACACAGGCAGGCAATGAATATTTTGGTGTTTTCACCTAATTCACCTTGACAATACAGTACATCTGGCTTCTGTTTGTGTCGATCTATGATTTTTATCTGAAGCTTCAATTTAACGTTCATAAATGTCACTTGGTGTCTTAATTGAAATAATGATTTTGAATTTGAATTTGATTGCAAGTTTTGAAATTATTTGAGACTGAAACATGAAATCTTTATCCTATCCTTATTACGGATCTAGTTACTAATAATATCCGTAAAAATACCGTATCCGCGGATATACATTCACCATCTGGCTCATCACTAGTAACTACTAAACAAAAAAAAAAACAATTACAGTGTAACTTTTACTGTTTTGTCTTTGCCTATTTTTATATGGATGGGTAATCTGTACTAACTAGTGACGTCACAACACTATAAGGCGGTGTAGCCTCTAAATTGAGTCTTATCTCAGTCCCAACAAGGTCTTGTTTCCTTTGAGTGCGGAGCGCAGTTTCTTAACTAATGCTGACGGTTGGATGAGTACTGAGACTTCTGTTCCGTGTCTACTTAGACGATTCATGTCGTCTTCTCCGCCCTGAAAACGATAGAAAATAATTGAAAACTGTGCATCTTTAGATGTAGGGTACTCCCTGAAATCGCAGAGAAACTTGAACAATTTTACTTTGCTTCTTGAGAAGAAATATAACGTATATTAAACCACAACGCTATGTAATTGTTCTAACCTTGAGCAAGTTGATGGGTCTGTTGTTGATCTCAGTGAGCGCCCAGTGGCCCGGAGGGGGCAGACCGGCCCGGGCCGCTCCACTGTTCGCTTCTACACGAACTATATTACATTCACTATCCAGCTTCACACCTAGAACAAGAAACATGTGTTGATATAGTGATGTGCCGGATGGCTGAAGATATGTATCGGCGGATACGAATTATCAGCATTTCTTTTCTTTTTTAAAAAAACAACTCCCGCATACGGAATTAATCCTGTATCGCGGGGGACTTTACAAACATACGTGAAACGGACACAAAGAACACCCAGACTCGGAACAGCAATTTGTGGAACATACAAAGTGCTTTGTCCCATGTGTTTTTGAACCCACAGCACTTGGTGAAGTAGGAAGCGGCGTGGCGGGAGCTTTAACCACTAGACCAATCGTGCAATCAAGATCAATCAATCGCTGATATGGAATATTGTACTAATATTTATATTTATTTATTTATATTTTACTAATATTTTCGAAGAAATTGATTATTGGAGTTTAGATCCGCGGATATGAAATATGTATGACTCCAGTTTGCGGATAGGGATTAGTCTATTTTTTATTTTTTTTCGGACACTTTAACACACAACGCTATCTAGTCCCAAACTAAGCGGAGCTTGTACTATAGGTACTAGAAAACTGATATTATTCATTCTCGGATATACCTCTCGGATATAAAAACAGGTGCGGATATCAGGCATATTTAAGTAAGATTTTGCTAAATGTGCCTGTCGTGGCTTTATACGAAACTAAGTGAAATTTCAAGAAATTGAGATCACTTACCTACACTTTCTTGATCTCTCTTGGTTATAACGTATATTTTACCGAGCGGCACCCGGTGGTAATGTATGTCTACCTGAAAAATATAATAAAATATTTTTTTAAATATTTTCCTTCAAATGTTCTGTAATAATTTAGCCGCTATTCTACTCAATTTTTTGAAGTTCTGTACCTCAAAAGGAAAAAAATCGGACCCATTATAGGTTCACTTTCTTGTCCGTATGTCTGTCTGTCAGTCAAGACCCTTTTTTTCATGAACTCAGATCTACTGTCAAACTGTAAAAAAATCAAACTAAGCCACCTCAATCAAAAGATATAGCCGTTTACGCTGCAATTTTTCGACACTCGCAAGTGAATCAAAACCTAGAGGGTAATTAATATAAACTTTTTTTATTTAAATTGAGGCGCTCATAGCCCAGTTGCACTCGGTGATTAGAAACAATCAGCGAGGGCAAGCAACGATGGCGCGGTCAGTACCTGGATGGGTGACCGCTGGTGGCATGTTACCATGAGCGTCTCCGTGATTCGGAGGTCACGTTAAGCAGTCGGTCCCGGTTGTTATCATACGATAACAGTCGTGAAGCTTAGTTGGAGGCCTTCGGGCGGCTTTAAAACATCCAACGGTAAGATTACGTAGCCACAACGTTGTCTTGCCAGTCCCCAACCCGCACTTGGCCAGCGTGGGGACGTATGGCCTTAACCCTCTCCTGAGAGGAGACCCGAGCCCGGCAGTGGGACATTATGGGTTGTTGATTGACAGCACATTTGGTGTAATTGCAGTCGCTTTATCGTTTCTAATTGCGCTGTTTAATATGTATCCCAACCCCAACAGGGACAACACTTTGTGTCATAAATTGCCGTTTTGATTTTGGTGTGTCGCAGGGGACTTTACAAACTTAATATGAAACGAACACAAAAAACATCTAGATTCAGAACAACAGTTTCTAGATCACACACATTCATAGCACAGTGGAAAACGGCTAGGCTATCGCTTAAACCACTGAGCCATCCACGCATTCATTACATTGTGTGTAGTGACAGTATTGTTACGAAGATCATTCCTGAATAAAGAAAGTTCTGGTTGATTTCCCGAGTCACAGAACAATAAACCTTACACCGATGTACATAGCATCGAATATAGATTAACTGTCGAGCGCTTGTCACGTTTTTGGAACCGGTCAATGAACTCTCTAGAATGTACTAGTAAAAGCGGTGTGTAATATAAAAAGTATGTATGTCAAGTGATTATATGAGTGCGTTGGTACTCACAGTGTGGTTTCCGTCAGCGGGTCGGTGCAACAGTTGCGTTGCTTGAGCAGCACTGCGAAGGGCGCGACCCCCCAGGGCGGCCACGCGGTCCCCCGCGCGTCCGCCCACGCGGGCTCCAGCCGCCCCCCACCACGAGACCCTGACACAACACATTTATTTTAAAGAAAAATACATCGATGGAAATGATGAAATGGATAAAATATTTGTCGAATCGTTTTAAACGTATGGAAAAACAAATCATATGTCCCTCCAACACAAAGGGAGGATCCTCCGACCAGGCGAGGTGATCATGCTTGGCGGGTCATTTACATTTCAATACGTATTTAATTTTTATTTACATTTAATTTTAAAAATCCGTTACAAATACACCGTGAATTGTGTTTTTTTTTTATTATATCCGGTTATCCGCGGATACTAAACTGAATACGGATACACGACACATCACTATTAAATATGTATACTACTAGACTAGCAAAAGTTTTTAACTAACTTGTATGAAAATTAATTTAATAATGTAAACAACTTTAAAAATCTTTCTGTAGTCTACAGTTGATAACAAAACGCTTCTCGCTTATATCACATCATATGTCACAAGCGGTAGCGAGTTTATCATACAACTTACCACACTTGGTTTTCGTAGTCAGCAAAGATGAGCGAATCCCTTACGGAGATAGAAGCGACTATCGCTGCGCCCCGGCGTTGTTCGGCGCGGAGGGCGGCCGCTTGACGGGTTCGGAGGCTTATTAGATTTGGTACGGGCGTTATTACGGGCGATTGACCTGCGACGTATAACAACAAAATTATTAAAAAAAACATATATATATATTCATAATCACCGTTAAAAAGTGTTAATTTTGATATCATACGCGATGAATTTTGAAAAAAATAATTTTTTTTTTTGATTACTTTTGGCGCCAACAATCCTTAATTTTGTTTTTTTGTTTAATTTTAATGTACCCAGTGTCACGCTCACGACTAAAACGAATCAATTGACACCTCTCACATTAAAATAAGACAAGCCGTTTAGGCCTTTTGTTCGTGTTAAGAAAATAGTGACGAATCAATCTAGTCTCCCAATGATCAAATTGTGTGGGGTTGACATTCTACAAATGTTATCGTTATTATAAAACTTACAAATTTATTAGGATTACATCATCGTAACGCTACATCACGTGGTGAAATCAACATGTATACAAATAATTAAAATTGAAGTGTCTGTTTATAATTACAAATAACGGCTTTTCAATTAATGCAAATGAGGTATATATAAAGTACTTACATAAAAAAACAGTTCTTAAAATTAAAGTATGTCCGTTTCAGCTAACCTATAAAAAGCTGCACCGATTTTGATGGGTTTTCACTAGCAGATAGCTGATAATATAAGCAGTAATTTAGCCTACTTCTTTAGTAGAAAAAAAAATGTGTCCCAGGGATTTCCTTTCGAGGGTGTACCTGGTTCCCTGGCTCATGGCCGGCCGACATGATACTGATCGGTGGTATCCGAGGGCAATTCCGGACGAAAAAAATAGGAGGGGGGGGGGGGTTCAGCTAGTTTAAAAATAATGCAATGTGTTACATACCATTACTTAAAGAGCTACTCCTTCTTCTAGTGCTATCCACTCTGTTCTCTGGCCTAGATCTGTGAACCACTTTCGCTGGGGACGTGACAGGTGGACACCTGAGAAGACAATAAAAATAAAATAAATAATTCAGACATCTATGGTGCTTCGGCACGATCAAAGCGTTACCAGGGCCTCACAGAAAACCGGTATGAAACAGCGTCCGAGCTGTGCTTATTAGACCTATTTTGCACGAATTGCTTTAATTATCAGTGTAAAACTACTATCATTTATGTGGTAAAACACAATATTCATTTATTGCGCTATCGTACACGAACGTGACAATTTATGGTCTGCCCTCCCACCGTCTTTTTTTTTTTTTT
>PKRV01001857.1:82393-107603 GCA_003709505.1 Hyphantria cunea | reverse complement strand
CTGCCCTGCCTGATGGAAAGCATGAGCAGAATCCAAGAGTGGTGGTCACCATCCTCAATGCGAAAAAGAACAATGCAGTATGGTGACCCACACTATGGCGGCCTGGGGGGAAGGGGGATGGTGAGGGGGATAGGGGGCGTTGGATTGGGGTATGGGCCTCCGGTATCCTCACTCACTCGATGAAACACAGCGTAAGCGCTGTTTCACACCGGTTTTCTGTGAGGCCGTGGTATCACTCCGGTCGAGCCGGCCCATTCATGCCGAAGCGTGGCTTTCCCACGGTAAGCTACGTCTTACCACGTCTTACGAATTTTCGATCAGGTCATGTTTCCTGACGCGAGTTTAACATTTTTAACCCATCACAAATGAAGCTAAAGCTAAAGAAGCTTCTCGCTTAAAAAAACTCAGTGTTCGGGGGTCACTGCTGTTAATCGTGTAGTATGGATTCCATACACTCAGGTTAGTTTTTCAAGATATCTGGTCACAGAAGATTATGAAAGAGACCCCAGAAGATCAAGAAGATTTAAAATACCTGTCGTGATTATTGTCTTGTCTGGTCGGGCTGTCTTGCTTCTTCGTCTGGCCGATAGATCGTAGCCTGGTCAACAGAGATAGTTCTGTCAGCCCTCGCTTCCATATCGGCTTCTGCGGCTGGTGGGGTTCAGTGATTTCTAAAAAATAAAAAATAATTGAATGGCATTCCATAAAGTGATATATGGAACTTTTGTGATATAAGTTGCGCGATTGTGGAATGCAGTATTACTACAACTGGAGATTGAGTTCCGAGTTCTAGATATGATGATATAATCATCAACTGCATCTCATGGTAAGCGGTTGTCGGACGATTTATGGCAGTTGGTTTATTTTGAACATTAAACAAAACAAAAAGGAATAATATTTGTTCTAATTATGTTTCGAATTTTATCTGCTGGGGAAGCAATTATTAAATTGTAAAAGGTTTCAAGCAACAAGTAACGAATTATTTGAAAAAAAACCCGACTGGTTTAATATCTAACGTCTTTATTAACTTCATTGAAGAACTGAAAAGAAAAGATTTTTATTTTTTAAAATTTTGATGTACCCAGTATCACTCTTACGACTAAGAGGAATCTATTGACACCACTCACACAAAAATACGACAATCCGTTTAGGCGCTAGGGCGTGCCAAAGAAATATGCATACATACACTCGAAAAACATAACCCTCCTTCTTTCGCAGTCGGGTAATAACAATAAACTATTGCTTTTATTTTATGTAATAAGCCTTTCAATTGATATGAATAAATTGTATTTGTTCGTTTATATCATGACTGCTTGTCTGCTTTAGGCTCGAGTGAGTAAGACCCTAAACCCACTCCAAGGCAGAAGATTCAATGGATAGCAATGTATTTGTGAGTTGTAGGTATCTATAAGGTTGTGGAGGAACGGGACACATGTTCCTCCAGCACAAAGGGAGGATCCTCCGACCAGACGAGGTGATCATGCCTGGCGGGCCACTGCCCAACGGTTGATGTTGGGAAGTTGCATATATGTTAATCGGCGCGAGAACTTCTATTGCGCGATTTAGGATTGGTAGTTTCTTAGTTTTCTTCGTTGCTCCGTAGTTCGATGTTTCTTCGGTAGATGGCGCTGTTATATATTTTATGTTGTTGCGCGGTATGTGGAAGTCGCCACAAGGTGTTCACTTTCTATCAGATAACTAGTATACTCATTTGGCTTCCTATACCATTGTGAACGTAGTTAACAAGAAATTGAGTTTAAATTACCCTTCCTTTTCTGTTTATTTAGGTAAAAAAATATAAAGAAGCCGGTTATACAGATGACAGCACGGTTGGCTTAGTGGTTTAAGGGGTCCGGATAGCGTAAGAAAGCGGTTCCCGGATCTCTCCCGTCTCAGGCGCAGAGTGGAACACCGTGTGGTTTTTCGGTTCGATTCCGACACTCCGCCCCGCCGCAAACCCTGGTAGGGTGAAGGCCCGAGGGGGGTTCCACACGTAAAAAAAAATTGGTTTAAGTGGTGCCACGTCGCATTCTACCGTTCTAAGTGTTGTGGGTTCAACTTCCACATGGGACAACATTTTCGTGTGATTCATAAATTGATATTCTGAGTGTGTGTGATCTTTTATCCGTTTCATGTATGTCTGTATATTACTAAGTTGAGTTAAAAAAGAGTAAGGTTAAAAAAAGCGTGAAGCTAATGAGACATAGTAAGTATTTTCACGGGAATTATCGCGATCACTCGTTTATTACATATGTCTGATTTCGTTTCGACCATGTTACACTGGCCGTGGTTACAAGCTGACTGGTGTTAATTGACTATACGGTTGGACTAGTGGTATCAGTGGCCACAGAACTTCCTACTGCGCCAAGTGTTGTGGGTTCAAATCCTACATGAGACAACACTTTGTGTGATCTATAAATTGTTGTTCTAAGTTTGGGTGTACTTTGTGTCCGTTTCATGTATGTTTGTAAAGATCCCCGCGACACAGGAATGTATATTCCTAATGCGGGAGTTGTCTTTATATAAAATAAAAAAAAATCCCGTGAAAATAATTACCATATCATGAAATGAAATAAGATAGTTTACAGTAGCTCCATACTTCATAAAAGCACGAAAGATGAAACTCACCATTCTTTATTTCTCTCTTCGGACTACTATTCTGTACTCTTCTATTTCTATTCTCCTCCGTTCTAGGTGCAGCATCATACGCATTCTGACTCCTCGATCTTTCTACAGACCTCACCCTATTAATAGGGTCACTATTCGACCCCAAATTGACTTGCACCCTAGATTCACCATTACAATTGACTTCATTCGTAACATTAACCGACCCAGTGTTATTATTACTTAAAAACAAATATTCATAAGTGGTATCAGCGACTTCTAAATTCGGCAAAGATGATTTCCGACTTTTATCAACATTTTTCAACTTCTTCACTGGTAAAGGTGAAGGTTTTGAATTTGAAGTCGACGCCATGCACAATCTTTCGTATACTTCTTCAGAATTCGAAGTCGTATGGTTTGTTAGTATCGAAGTCGGCTGGTTCGTTAGAATCGAAGTCTTTTGGTTCGTTACAATCGAAGTCGACTGGTTCTCGAAGTCATTCGTTCCTGTGAGATTAACTGTTGTTGTAAGACTTAAATGACCGTATTCCGATTCGTTCTTGGCTGTCCCAAAAGTGGTTCCGTAGTCGTTCTGTTCCGTATTGACTATATTGACGAAGTTAGGGCTGGGTGGGTCGGTAATAGTGACTTTCTGTTTGAAATCGAAGTCGAAAACATCTGTTTCTGGACCCAGAACTGGTATTGCTGTGTGAGGGGGTTCCTTATTTGACACTTGTATGACAGTTATGTTAGTTGCTTGGTGATTACTGGAAATGACATTTATTAAATAGTTACAATTTCATACTAATACTAGCTGATCCGGCAAAAGTTGTTTTACCATAAAAATGGCTATTACGAATAGGGGTTGGTGATAAAAGGATAAAAATTTAGGGTTTTATGTATTTTTTAATGCCATATTCTAGAAAAAAAAATTGTTAAAAAATAAAATGTTAAGGGTGAACAATCCTTATTACTTAGGGGTATGAAAAATAGATAGTAGCCGATTCTCAGACCTACTGAATACGCATATAAAATACGGTTAAAATCAGTAAAACTGTTTCGGAGGAGTAAGGTAAACGAATATTGTGACACGAGATTTTTATATATAAGATTATAAATTAGAAAGTAACTCTTTCTCAGCTAAACCGCTGCACTTCAAGAACTGGATCTTATTTAAATGGTACCAAAAGGGAAACACTAGTTTTCAATTTAAAAAAAAAAAACCAACAAAATTGGTTCACCCAGACGAAAGTTACGATGTAACAAACATAAAAAAAAAAACTAAAAAAAACAACAACAACCCATAATGTCCCACTGCTGGGCTCGGGTCTCCTCTCAGGAGAGGGTTAAGGCCATACGTCCCCACGCTGGCCAAGTGCGGTTTGGGGACTGGCAAGAATACGTTGTGGCTACGTAAATCTTGCCGTGGGATGTTTTTAAGCCGCCCGAAGGCCTCCAACTAAGCTTCACGACTGTTATCGTATGATAACAACCGGGACCGACTGCTTAACGTGACCTCCGAATCACGGAGACGCTCATGGTAACATGCCACCAGCGGTCACCCATCCAGGTACTGACCGCGCCATCGTTGCTTACCCTCGATGATTGTTTCTAATCACCGAGTGCAACTGGGCTATGAGCGCCACTAAAAACAAACTGTCGAATCGAAAAAGGAAAAAAGTGGATCGCCATGTTGCATTGTCTGAATTCTCATGGTGTATGGTGACCATTATTATCATATTATATTATTCTATCAAGCAGAGTAGAGCCATTTTGGCAGACCCACACATTAAAGAAAGAAGCCGGGCCGGCTCGCTAGTCTACACAATTAAATAAAATTGGAGTGTCTGTATGTAATATTAAAATGACTTTTTACTAAATGCATATGCATGTATTTTTGTCTGTCTCTCAGTCTGTTTGTTCCGACTAATCTCAGGCGGACTGGCAGATAGCTGATGATATAAGAAGTAACTAAGACTTTTTAAGATTAGCTTCACCCCGCATCGTTGCCCTCGGTTACAACTACAAGAGCAGGTAACAACGCGGGTCTCAGCTAGTTACTAATAAAATACTAATTCTAAACTAACCTGGTTTCTCCATTCATCACTTTCTCTTCATTACTAACAACGAATCTCTGTTTAAAATCATTTTCAGAGTCGTCATCAGTCATACGATCAATTTCAGCGAAAAATTCTTCATCACTATCGGTATTCGGTCTTTTGAACAAAGAATCATCCAGACAAATGTTCTGACCGCAGATCTTGGCCACGCCCCTTCTAGACTCCAGACTCTTCTTAGACTCGATTCCAGACTCGGGTCTAGCCTGACTCGTGCTTGGTAAAGAAGAAAATGTGTGCGAAGAATCCCAATTCGATATGTCAATATTTTCTTGTGGAGGTTCTGGGATCGGTTCTGATTCCGTAGGAGATGTTTCGGGAGGGGTTGTTGTGGGAGTAATGTTTGGTTCAGGTTGTCTGACTGGTTCGGGTATCGGTCGAGTGGGTGCCAGTTCGATTCCGGGGACCCTGTGAAATAAAATGCTATGTCAATTTTGATAACCGCAGTTAGTCACTAAGACCCGATACGTGTATGGGCTTCCTATACCTTGGAATAATATACTCTATTTCGACATTAGAAATAAGTTGTGTTCTCAAGGTAGTAGAGCTAAGCTGGCTCGACCGGGGCGAGAACCTCTCACAGAAGATCACCGTTAATTGACAGCGTTCGTGCTGTCGTGTTTCGTTAGTGAATTCGAAACCAGAGGCCCAAGAACATCAATAGGCCGTCATGTTGTGGGTCACCTCGCTGCATTGTTGTATTTGCAATGAGTATGGTGACCACCTCTTTTGGATTTTGCTTATTCTTTCTATCAGGAAGCGTAGTCATGTTGGCAGGGCCGTATATATAAATAAAGAAGTTAGTGTGGAGGTACCGATATCATATCCCTCCAACACAAAGGGAGGATCCTCCGGCCAGACAAGGTGATCAGGCCTGGCAGACCACTGCCCAACGGTTCACGTTGGGATGTTGTATATATGCTAATCGTCACGAGAACTTCTATTGGGCGATTTAGGATTGGTAGTTTCTAAGTTTCCTTCGTTACTCCGTAGTTCGACATATCTTCGGTAGATGGCGCTGTAGTGTGTTTCTGTTGTCGCGTTGTATGTGGAAGTCACCACAGTTAGTGTGATACTTTTAATCTATGTATTATATGTACGTATTTATAAAAAATAATAATAAGTATTTATATCACTTGTGTAGTACCCATAATACAAGCTCGGCTTAGATTGGGACTAGATGGCGTTGTGTGTGAGATGTCCGAAAAAAAAACACGTGTGAATACTCGACTACTTAAAATTTAGTTACATTTAAGTTAAAACTAACTTAACCACTTGCCTACTTAATACGTGTAAACTAGCTATTAGTTTCTTTCCATACGATGCTCCTGGCCAGACTGATTAATACGCTTTATGTCAAGTGTTCCTTCTCTTCGCAGTGCTGTGGTCCTGGTAGTTCGCTCCCTCAGTCGGCTCTCACGACACCCACGGGGTGAATAGGGGTGGTGGCTCTCTATTCTTAATCATAATCATCTTTCTAGCCTTTATTATTCCCAAGATTTGGGCTCGGCTACTAGCTCAACTGGTTTTACCTGAATATCAGTTTTTCCACGAAACTGGTGGGTGAACTGAATTCGAAGGTTGAACTTGTTGTCAGTATATTTGAAGGCACTGACTTCCCAATAAAGATTGCTATAGATAGAGACCGGGACCGACGGACTAACGTGTTCTACGAGGCACGGGCAAGAAACACCACCATCTTCTATACTCCGGGCTGTTATCAAAAATTTCTTTCAAGAAAAACCCAAAAACGGAATGGAACCCGAGATCTTTTGATGTCAGTATTCTTAATCAATAAGAAAACGCGCACCGATGGTTCTGTACAAACCAGTAGGCATATTATGTGTTGTAACTAAAAATGTACGATTCTCACAATTTTCCCTTTATCTGTGCCCTAAGACGTTGCTTCGTACCAAATTTCAAGAATCTGAGTTCACAGGAAGTACCTTATAGGTTTTGATTTTCTTGCGAGTGTCAAAAATTTTATATGATGTAACTTTAATGTTCGAAAACCTTAAAAAAACATTTATACCACAAAGGTTACGATATGAAATAGTTTTAGTATATATGGAATTTGTAAGTTGGATATTTCTATAAGGACAAAGTCGGTTGTTGCCTTCGAAATAGGCTTAATTGTGATATAAGAAGCAGATAAAACACATTGAAATAAAACCAGGTTTAATTTTTGATATGTCTGTTTTAATAATAATTTTAAAAAATATTTACAAATCCAATTTTTTTATGGTGATATTATCTATGGTATGCCATAGACAATATCAGCGAACATCAAGTTTTATTTCAATTATGTTAAATGGTGATGGTAATAAGTGATGATGATGAAAATGGAAAAAAATTGAGCTACCTCCGGATGTCTAGCATATGTATAAAACAGAAATTATTTTGTAGAAATAATTAGTATAAAATTATAAGGTATAAAAAACATTAACTAAATCTAGCACGATTAAAAATATAACGATCAGACACCGCGTTACGCCTACTATCACACGTTTCTGGTTGTTGGCGTGGCGACGCGTAACCACGGTATGCCATCGCCACGCCAACAACTGGTGTGACCCTTCTCAGTAGATGTTTCACATTAAAAATACCTACTTTGAGGTACATAAACCATAACTAATAGAATAATTTATACTCTTCATCCCTTAATTTCCTATATTTCAACCTTAGAAGTAAAAATATTAAACTTAAAATAACCTAATATCCACTGTATATGACCCTTTATAAAACTTCGATTCGATTCCAAACTACAAAGGCCGGCAACGTACACGTTGCATTTCATCAGATAAATACATAATTTTAGGGGTTCTTAGTTAATGACATCATGCCTATTAAAACATTCTCAATTTCACGCACACATAAACACACTCTATGTTATAACAGGATAACGCGTAGGCCCATTTGTGCTTATACTTTGTCAAAGGGGAACGACTGCGTATAACCTAACCGTGTTTTTCTATGGGCTGATGTGACGCGAACATTTTATCCCGTGTTTAGGGCATCAGCAGTCTGGCTACCATTTTTTTTTTTACGTTGTGGAATGCATTTACGCACTTCGCTTCCCCCCGCGGAGACAGGGAGTTCGCTTTGTGTGGGACTCCTGACTGACTCCAGCCAGACTACCCACTAAACCATCACGGTGTGCCACTCTGCGCCTAAGACGGGAGAGATCCGGGAACCGCTTTCTTACGCCATCCGGACCAGCAGTCTGGCTACCATAGTACAAGCTTTGCCTAGTTTTTTTTTATGTAATAGGGGGCAAACGAGTAGATGTATCGCCTGATGGTAAGCGATTACCGCCGCCCATAGACACCCGTAACAGCAGAGGCGTCATAAGTGGGTTGCCGGCCTTGGGGGATGTGGAGGGGGATGAGGGGAAGGGTTGGATTATGGGCCTCCGGGCCTCGTTTATCGAGCCCAAGATCGTAAGCACACCAGTTGTATACGCTACCCATGAGCCAACAAGGCGAATTCTTTCAGAGAGACTCTATAATGATGAGGTCGGAGCCATTATTTGTGGTTTAAATTAATCCCTTTACATTTTCCGACATTTTGACTAGGTTATAACTGGCTTTAGACATACACTGACTGACTCAAAAGTAACAGAAGTTTTAACCTACCCGCATTTTTCCTAAATATTTTACTAAAAACCTAATAATAAAAAGAAAACTATTGAAATAGTATATGAAGTTAATTTTTCATGTTATTTTCCTTTTATAGCTTATCTAATATACAGTATAATTCTAACTGGACAGGACTAACCTACATTTTTATACACGTATAGTAATACACACTAACAATATGAATTCGAAAGTAAATCAGTCTGTCTGTTAAGCTAAACCGCTGCACCGATTTCAATTGAAATTTGGCTTGGAGTGTCATTGGTTCTTGAGGAGGGTAACTGGCATACAGGCGGGCTTGTTTCTGGAATGATGCATGAAAGAAAGTGGAAGCAGGGGTGGAGGGAACGTGACATTTGACTTGACCGCAGCGGCCATCGGCACTCACTGATAACCAAGGCTGAGTGCATGTGCGTTATAATGTTATGTAAAATTAATTACATCAAATATATCGTTTTATTTTAAAAGGACTACGGTCAGGGTTCTCATTACAACTCCTTGCACTATCACCCAACAATGCAAATAATTTTATTCATAAATAGTTTTCGCACGTGGCTCCGCCCGCCTGATGTATGAGCTATATAACGCAGTTTCATGTAAATCCGTTCAATAGTTTTTTCGTGAGTGTGTAACAAACGTGCTCACAAATTTTGAAATAACACAAATAAATAAAATTGAATTGTCTGTTTGTAATTTTAAATCAAAAGCTTTTCATCGAATGCAAATCAACGTATATACGATACTTACATCAAAATTTAAAATCTTAATTATTGTCTGTCTGCCTGTTTGGACCGGCTTATCTCTGGAACGACTGCACCGATTTCGACGGAGTTTTCACTGATAGGTAACTGATGATATAAGGTGAAACTTAGACTAACTTTACCCGGGACGTTGTTCACGGTTAATAAGGTATCTCGGGGTTCAGCAAGTTCTTGATGTAATGTGAAACCGTAGTGATGATGTTAAATGTAAGCTAAGTGCGTTAATATAAAACATGTGGACCTATCGGGGGGCGTGGGCGGCGTGGGGGGCAGGGGCGAGGTGGGGTCCCGCGCAGGCGCGCGCGGGGTCGCCGCCGCCACCGGAGCCGCCGGGGGCACGCAGTACACGTTCTCGCCCTTCGACAGCACCTTGAGCTCGTGCAGAGTGCTGCGGAGGGTGTTCACCCAGTCCTGCATGGACTCCCTGGAGATGAACACATCTATATTAATAAAAACTGTAGCGTGTTATGGAGAGGGCTATGCTGAACGTTTCTCTAAGAGATCGCATCAGTAACGAGGTGATCCGGCAAAGAACCAAGGTCATCGACATAGCCTACAGGATTAGCAAGCTGAAGTGGCAGTGGGCGGGACATGTTTGGTGTATAACCGATAACCGTTGAGGTAAACGGATTCCTGAGTGGAGACCGCGGGACGTCCACAGGCCAGGTGGAGTTATGATTTGCGCAAGTCGACTGGCAGGAGCTGAATGCGTGAAGCCGTGTATCGAACTAAATGGACCTCCGATATCCTCACTCAGTTGGTGAAACACAGCGTAAGCGGTGTTTCACACTGGTTTTCTGTGAGGCCGTAGTATCAACCCGGTCGAGACGGCCCATTCCTGCCGATGCATGACTCTCCCACGGTAAGAAATCGAAACGAGTGTCACTCACTCACTCACGCATACACACACATTCAAACACACTAGCAAAAACTTCAAACATCGTCATCTTCATTACGGCCGTATGCATCCTAACCAATATAAGAAAGTCTTTGAAGGTCCATAAAGTTGTTAGTGAAGTTATCATGAGTGAGCATACATCAAAAGTTGGGGCAAATGAACTCACCAATCAGGCGCCAACATCCTAACCGCTCCAAGGTCTGTATCGATCAAGAAATCATACTGGTCCCCGCTGTGTGGCTTCACACTGGCTGTTACATGCCTCGCTGTGAGCAGACAAGCTCTCCACACCGGCTTGTGAGTGAGGGTAGCTGGAGATTCCGCGTCCGGATATTGTTCGAGATACGGAGTCCGGCCGTTGTGGACGCAGAATTGGGTCCACATTGCTTTTAAAGGTATTTTCTGGAAGGAAATAAATAAATGACAGTTTTTGTAAATGTGCGGAGACACAAACAGGTTTCTTGGTGGTAAGGACCTACTGGGCACAAAACGGAAAGGATTATAATAGGCAAAAGTAAAATTATCGAATTTTATTTTCGGTCAAATAAAAGATCTACTCCACTCAGCCTGGTGGAAAGCCTAAGTAGAATCCTAGAGTGTAATGTAGTCAGGTTATGATTTTTTATTTTTTTTCTTGTTATTACATAAAAAATGCAATAGTGTGTAAAAAATAAACGTGACTTGGTGACGTGCCACCAATATACGAAGTGTTTTCATGTATTTATTTACCAACTTAAAAAACGAGGTTATCAAATCGACTGTATTTTTTTACGTCTGTTACCTCATAACTTTCGATTAGGAAAACCGATTTTGATGATTCTTTTTTATTTAAAAGCTGGCTTCCCATGTGATCCCACTTCAATTTGGTCCAGTCGTGAAATTGGCTTTTCTTTTTGTTAAAATTTGTGATTATTTTTACAAAACAATTTCAATGTTCCAACACAGACAGACTTCTTACTAAAGTTCTTGTATGTTAAGTATCTTGACTAATATTTGTGTCTGTTTGTAGCATTGAACTCTCATTCCAAATCATTTATTCAGTTAAGACACCAAGTGTCATTTATGAACGTTAAATTGAAGCTACAGTTAAAAATCATAGATAGACACAAACAGTCGCCACAGATGTACCGTATTGTCAAGGTGAATTAGGTGAAAACTCCAACGCCCGTCTGGTCTGACTCTGGTCACCCCGGGATGTACCTTAGTCATGAGGTACGGCAGGGGGGACTCCAGAAGCCGCTGATGAGTTCCTGGAGCACCTCCAAACTGCTGAGTTAGGCCGCCGAGGTAGAGTGGGTAGAATGGGAGTTCACCGGGAGTCCCACACACGCCCTTCGTTCCCCGACGGAGGGTGGTTTTTTACCGTGGGAGAGCCACGCTTCGGCATGAATGGGCCGGCTCGACCGGAGTGATACCACGGCCTCACAGAAAACCGGTGTGAAACAGCGCTCGACGAGTGAGTGAGGATACCGGAGGCCCATACCCCGATCCAACGCTCCCTATCTCCCTCACCATCCCCCTTCCCCCCAGGCCGCCATAGTGTGGGTCACCATGCTGCATTGTTCTTTTTCGCATTGAGGATGGTGACCACCACTCTTGGATTCTGCTCATGCTTTCCATCAGGCAGGGCAGAGTCATTTTGGCAGCTTAAATATAAAAAAAAAAAAAAAAAAAAAAATAGGGTATGGTACGAAAAGCATTATTCGCGAAAAAAAAAATTGTGAATACACCAAAATTTTGCCTGGCTGTGTTGCTCCATAACTTCCAGTTTCCAAAATGCGTAGGGCGTTATGTGAAGAATACTGGCAAAAAAAACACATGGCGACTCTCAGTCAGGAGTCCTAAGGACTAACGAGGTTAGTTGGCTTGTTTTTCTTTTATTTTGTCATGTGATATATTTTCATAGAAGAGATTTAGGATAATTAAGCTTAAATATGTACATACTTTGCCACCCAGGGGTCGGAGTTTGCTGCCAGTGACGTCATTGGGTATTCTTTTTAAATATGCGTTCTTTTGTATTTCTCTATAGTAAACGGGACCTTCCTCTCTACCCGATGCCATCTTGTTTTAGATTTCATTCAGGAAGTCTGTAATTAATAATAATAATCAAATAGTATTATAAATTAGTAAGCCTGAAATATAGACTACTCTGCCTGATGGTAAGCATAAGTAGATTCCAAGAATGGTGGTCACTATACTTATTGGAATACAGACAATGCAACAATGCAGCATGGTTCGAATAAATGCCAATGTATTGAAGTACAAAACAGTACAGTGAATAATCTAATTACAAGGTTTAATAATAAATAAATCTTAAAATATACATGCAGAAAACATATGGAGTTCAACGATTTCTGTGGCATGCTTAATTCATTTATTTGACTGCTTCGTTGGAGCAGTGATTGCGTACGCGACTGCTGTGCATGAAGTCTCGGGTTTAATTCCTAGGTCATACCAAATATTTGTGTCGGAGTTTGGACTTTTTCTATGTATAGTAATAATAATTTATTGTTTTCATAATTTAAAGTTTACAACTGTATAATATACACTCAGCTAAAAGCTAAAAATAAAATATGTATATATTTACAAAAAAAAGGTTAGAAGTGTTCTATCAATCAATCCAGCTTGCATAATATAAGCTCTACTTAGTTTCTCTCTATTCCCGGGTCGGACCAAATGTTTGTATGTTCTGCATATATTTGTTTCGGAATTTGGGTGTTTTGTATATATAAAATGAGTGCATATACAAAAAAAAAAGTATATACGTATTTACATCGGTCGTATAGTACCCATAACACAAGCTCTAATTGGCCTGGGACTAGATGGCATTGTGTGTAAAAGAAAAGTGCCGTGGATAGCACAACCCTAACACTGTTCCATCGTTTCCACCGCCCATATAAGCAAGGAAGAGCTGGATGCGAGTCGCCGGGGATCGAACTCAGTGGCGTGAAATTGGAGAGGCCTAGGTCCATCAGTAAACTCTGATGGGCTGCTGATGATATAGGTAAAAACGCCCCTGACTAACAGTGTTTTACATTGGCAGTAGTGGTCAAATTAAATGTAGAAATGGAAAAATTAAGGGCATACTTAGCACAAAAGTGAAAGTAAAACTACCTTGGAGTAGTTATTGTTACAGGAAACAATTAAATAACACTTATTTAAAGCTGTTATTTACTCTAAGCAACAGTTCTGTATTATTTTCAACTTAAAGACTATCAATTTAAAGTTGAAAATAATACAAAAACATTACTTTAATTGTAATAACATCTTTACGTAATGTATAATGGAGTTGCTTCCGCTTACAGTCTTTTAAATTACTCAACAGATTTTAATTCAGTTTTATATGTGTAATACATGCAATTTCAGACTTCCCTGCAAGGCCGTTTGGTTACTAATTAATTAATAAAACCCTTAAAGTTGGTAAGCAGAGGATATTAAAGTTCTGAATATTCTTAAATAGGAGCATCAATCTTTCTATATTATTCCTTGAAAAGAAACAATTCTCATATAAATACAACGCTTCAGCATGCATGGGCCGGCTCGACCGGAGTGATACCACGACCTCACAGAAAACCAGTGTGAAACAGCGCCTGCCCTATGTAGCAGTAGCAGACGTATCGCCTGATGGTAATCGCTTACCGTCTCACTTGATCGTTTGCCAGCTATTCCATAAAAAAAAAGTGGATCTGCTGTAATACGGCCCTTGACTAATGCACACCCTGTAATCCGACATGACTATTAATTGAATATTTTTTTAGTCTTCCCTAATGTAGATATTCATAGTGAGCAGTTATAACTTGTACACACAACCGTGACCACTATTATTCTCAACGGTATTAGTTTGAATTTGTACATGTGGTAGTGGTGTGGCCTAGCATGCCTTCATTCTTTATTTATTGTGTATTACGTATAAGTACTTAGTAATGTCATCACAAGCCCAGAAGCAAAAGTACAAAACGCTTAAAGAAAATTATATATCTTCAACAGTCTAATTCATAATAAATCTTTCAGTAGTTTCGCAAGTGAATATGGCATCGGCCAATCTACAATTTATGACATTAAAAAACCAGAAGAAGGAATTTGCATTTCAGTGTATATGGATTTGTAATTTGTCGGATTACAATGTACTCCTTTGTGAAAACTATAAGGGGGTCTTAAGCAGTACTCCATAGTCAATAGCTCAACATTACCCAGCAATTCATTCGTGGGATTACGCCGAGTCCATTGTAATCTGAATCTCGGAAATGGTCTAACAATTTTTCATGACATATTGTATGCAGACTTTTTCAGGGGTGATTAACAATTGAACTAGAAATTTTAGTTTTAGAAAAAATACCAACAAAAAATAGCCACCGAAGCTCAATCATGGAGGTACTAACATTTAATTTTTGTATTAAAGATTCTTAAAACTAACAAAGGTGTTACAAAAGCAAGCCTTCTATACCAATATTATAAACGGATAGTGAGTTTGTAGGGAGAGACCCGTGGATTTACTGTACCGATTTTGGTAATTCTTTTACCAATGACTGTTAAAGATTGTTAATGGTGATAATTGATGATTGAGGAAGTAACTTTAATAACTTAATATAAATAATAAAACATCAACCAAATTGTTCAATATGAAACTGTAGCAAATTTTTTGTGTAATTCATTTCAAACACGCACCTAGAAATTGCGAACGGCCATTGGCGCCAGAATTAATTACGGAGGACATTAGGGACAGCACAGCTGATGACTCAATGGTTAGAAATGCGTATTTAGCTTGACAGAACATCCTTACAGTATATCAATTAATGTTCCAAACAGTTAATGAAAAGAAACATTCAACTTTCACACGATATACAAGAAAAGACAGGAAGTATGTGCATACATTTCTTAGATAGTGAAGTAACAGAGTTGTTAAGTAATAAATATGATTTAAAACGTATAACAAAGCAGAAAAAACAATACCTTTTTTCGTCTGAAAGTCGCGCCTTTCTCTTGAGTTATGTGTATATTTTTAGCTGTCGGCCTTCATACTGTATCATTGTTACGTATAGTTTGACCGCATTTGTGTACTTACGAATTAATTATTAAACGTTTTTAAATCACAATACAATTATTTGACAGCAAGTACGTACAATGAATACAAAGCACGAACGCCATATTTTTATTTATGACATTTAGCTTGAAAACTGCCTGTTGTAAATAAAGAATCGACCCTAAATGGAAAAACTTGGTCATGTAATTTTATAAAACTCATATATTTTATTTTGGTAATTCATTTAAATAATGTCGAAACTTGATTTTAATTTATACACAAAATTAATATTTATAGTTTTGTCAATAATTAAAATCAAATATCAGTAGAGGCATTTATACCAAAAGAACCTGCTGTAAGAACAATTATGAATCCATTTTGGTCAATAGTTGTGTATACAGTGAATATTACCCTTAAATATAATAGATGACATTTGATTGTTCGTGGCAACATTATATTTGTAGTTTATGGTTATTTCATGATGTTTCTTGTTCTTCAAAATTGTGTGGTAAAAAATTAAGAAAACACCAGAAAAGGTAAGTAAATACACTTCGAAACAAATAATCATTTCGATACCTTTTATGTTAGTAGTTTCATGTGTTAGGAATTTCAATAATTAATTTGAAAAATCCTTTGATTTTGGATGATCATCGCTGCTGTCAAAATTACTTTTCTTTTTAAATTAGTACGTGTCATATCCACCCGAGCGCTGCCGTCGATACTTATTTTGGTCACGTGACCATTTCAACCGCCAAAATAATTGTCATTTTTTCGCCGACCTGCACTTTTTGTGTCGGTGATTCTGAAAACGTTTTCTTCATATTTTATTTCGTTGGATTAATAACTACTTATAGCTTATTTGAGCTCAATCTTTGGTTTAAACAACTAACACATAAGATAAAATAAACAGAATGGCAAAGGTGCATATAACCAATGTTGTTGTATTGGACAACCCGAGTCCGTTTCTCAATCCTTTTCAATTTGAATTAACCTTCGAGTGTATAGAAGAACTCAAGGAAGATTTGGAATGGAAGATGATCTATGTGGGGTCAGCGGAAACAGAAGATCACGATCAGGTTTTGGATACGATTTACGTCGGGCCAATACCAGAAGGGAGACACATGTTTGTCTTTCAAGCACCACCACCAGACGTGACGAGAATTCCAGAAAATGACGCTTTAGGAGTCACAGTAGTCCTTCTAACATGTTCTTACCGCGGTCAGGAGTTCGTTCGAGTCGGTTACTTTATTAATAATGAGTATTCCGAATCAGAGCCCGAATTACGTGAAAATCCGCCAGCGAAACCTCAATTTGACAAAGTGGTACGAAATATTCTCGCTTCTGAACCTCGTGTGACTAGATTTAAGATTAATTGGGCTGAGCCTGATGCGGCTGCTGCGACAGACTCTGCAGATGGGAACATAGAGACGTCACACGCTCCTAGCAATGATTCTTATGGTGCAGCCTTCAATGCCGACAGTCAAATTAGTGGTATGGAGTTTCAAGGAAGCTTCAGTGGCTACGGAGACAATTCAAACTCAATAGCTCCTATGGAATGCTGAGGTAAGTACTTGTTTTACTTTAAGTACTTTACTCTATTGTAGAGGTATATTGGACAATTTTTATTGGAAGGATGGCTAGCTTGTGCGGTAAGGCTGACAGCACATACACCCACCGGCTTGTGTAGGATACTCTAGTCATGCCCAGACACAGGTAGCATTTTAGGTTAGGCAAGCACCTAGGTCTATAGGTGCTCTTTCCCCTCAAGAATAAGACTAGCTTATATCATAGTTACATTCAACCATCTGACCATCAACTAGTTGAAGCTTTTTGTTTAACGGGTTAAAACCCCCTCAGGCCCTCACCCCACCAGGGTTTGCGGCGGGGCGGTGTGTCGGAATCTAACCAACTAAAATCACACTGTGCCACTCTGCGCCTAAGATCGGAAGCAACTGGGAACCTCTTTCTTGCACCATCCGGAACTAGTTGGAGCCTGTACTAACGTAACCACAAATACATAGATATTTTATACAAATTATACAAACATGGGTGATCCTTGAATCCACAAGCTCCTGAGTGACAGTCACTATCACTAACAACCTATGAAATTAGCCTAAATAAATCCTAATTATACTAGCCATTTATTACAGAAAGCACTACTGGAATTAGTATCTGTATTGTTGTTAGTAAGAAAAACCAGTCTGAGAGACTTGGATATAATTTAAATATAGAATTAGCCTAAATAAATACTGATTATACTAGTTTGCTACTGAAAGTCGGACTGGAGTTAGTCTACCTTTATTGTCGTGCTTAAAAAAAACCAGTGAGACTCATATATAGTTTAAATAAACATAACCTCACTATATAAAATTTTTGTCCTTGTCTGACTCTGATCTTAGATAGTAAATAAAAAATGCCCATTTCTAAACTTCAGAGTTTTCCTCACAATTCTGGAGTATATTAGACATTCTGGAGTATATTAGACTTGTATTACATTTTTAAAAACTACCATAGCTACTTAAGAACTTGAGAAAAAGAAAACATATTTCACCATGGCCATTATTAGGAATGAGCTGGCCACATTTCCCGAAGAACTTGTAACCGTTGGGGTAAACGAGTTCTTGAGTGGAGTGGAGACCATGTCTCGGTAAACATACTGTAGGACGTCCACAGGCCAGGTGGAGCGATGATTTGCGCAAGACGGTTGGCAGGAGCTGGATTCGAGAAGCCATAGATTGAACTAAGTGGCGTAAATTTGGAGAGGCCTATGTCCAGCAGTGGACTGCGATAGGCTGATGATGATGATGGTGATGATTATTAGGAATCTATTGATACCTTATTAAAATTGGTTCAGTACTTTAGGTGCAATGGTGATAAACATAAGGCCAAAACAATTACATTGCTATTTTCCACACTATGATTGGGTAAAAATAACTTATTAAAGACACACCAACAATGTGAAGACATTTATATTTAGTACTAGTTTATGCCTGTGGTTCCGGCCTCATATATGTGAGTTTTCACGGCAAATAGTAGCCTATGTATTATACTGATGTATAAGCTATATTACTGTAAAGTTTCATCCAAACCCGTTGAGTTGTTTTTATGTGAACGAGTAACAAAGATCCATGCTTAGAAACTTGTGCGTTTATAATATCAGTAGGATAGACCTGTCTTATTTTTTTATTTATTTACTGCTGTACGATGTTAAGATATTACTAACAGACTATAATTTATTTAGCTTTTTAAAAATCTTACACATGCAACCTGGTAGTCTGTGTCTCCTCTTGCCTCAGTGTGATATTATTAATATACATATGGCTTCATTGTGGCATGTTTCTTACCTGGATAGACATTATTATTCCCATTATTATCCCAGGGTATTAGTTCAACGGGTCTTACATGAATATCAGTTTTTCCACGGATTGATTTGCATTGGACCTCTGCAACTCTTGAGAGCGAACTGTTTTCGAAGTATTTGCCAGTATATAGGAAGACACTGAATTCCCCATAACGATTGCCTTAACATGCACGCCTAGGCTTAAGAGTGAAACATTTCCATGTCCCCTTAGATTCCCAAATTAATGATTCTGATATAAGTTTTATAACTAAATACCAGTTTAGTAATTAATTTTGTCTTAAGCCTCCTACATACTGTGCTTGGGGTTGATGTACTGCTGGCCTTGCATCACAAAAAAGCCGGCCTAACATGTGTAAGGTTGTCGTAAACACAAGTGTGTGTGTGTGTGATGTGAGTTTTACATCAATCGTCAGTATTTCAGTGACTGTTGGGTGTTGCGATTGGCCTGTAGTGAACTCTTCGCTAATTGGAATGACAAACACAGTGACCATGAAAATAGTATTGATGTAAATTAAATATTCATTATATTTCTTTTGTTTCAGAGTACCAAATATTAGTGAATGAATTAAACATACTCAGCTTGGAGACATGACAGTGATGTGAAGGAATGGACTCCATGTATAGTGTTAACGATAAAATGGACTCGCATGTATAGTGCTAAAGATAAAATGGACTGAATAACTGCAGTCCTAAAAATATATCTTGATCTCTGTGTCAAATGAGTATCAAACCAAAAGTAACTTTAAACAAGTGATTATTAATTCCTTCGTCTGTTTTCATTGCCAGTTTTATCAGAAATGAAGTGCATTATTATTACCTAAAATGTACCTCGTGACACTGATGACAATTGTCACCAAGAGAACAAGCTATATTTTAAGGGCTATGTACTAGTGTGTCAATGTTAATACTACTTAGATTGGAACTTATTTTGAGAATTATTTCACTAACATAAACAACTTAAGCAAACTTACATCTCTAAATTAATGGTAATGCACTTAGAAAACATGTCTGATTTTGGAGGGACTGGCGAAGTGTGATATTTTGTAACAATGTCGTCAAATTTCAAAATATGGAATTAAAATATAGAAATTATTTTATTAAATTCGGAAACAAATGTTTTAACTTGTGGAGACAGGAATGGGAAGCTCACCAATGTAACTGTATGGGTCTTAAAAAATTATTAATTAGGGTGGCGTAACGAAGGCTTTTGACCTGTCTCATTTTCAGCAATAGGCGTGACTAATTTTGCAAAACATTATTTCTTCAAAAGTAAAGTTTTAGTAGGAAAAAAAATACGATTTAAATATTTAGTTTGAAATTCACTCCAAAACGCTTGGTGTCATGGCGTTGCTTGTCACCATTTGTCAATCATTTTCAATTATAGCACATAGAAATGGCGGATTGCTATATTTTGTAGTTTTATTTTTGTTAATTAACTATTAATTTTGTTCTAAATATTTTTAGTAAATAATTTTAGTTGTTCTTGGTTACTATCATCATGCCTATTGATTAATTACAAAATCATCATCCAATTTTGGACTTTTTAGCTTTTTTAGGCATTAAGCAATAAAGACTTGAATGCTCAACTTTATTTTTCACTTACAACAAGCTTCGGCTAAGAACACTGTCATACAAAATTTTCTCAAAGAGTTTTTTAGCTCGTTGTACTCCTCCTGTTTTTGTAAAAAGGGGTACAAATTCACGCAGTCTATATCAATCCGATCGACTGTACCAAAATGGATAATTCTTTGTGTTTTTTATTGTCAGGATGTGTTATATTTTTACAGTCCATTTTGTAGTATACACTGCGGCCCTTTCGAATGTTAAAACGGTCTTACTGATATAAGTTTTATGGTAATTCACAAAATTTTCACGAAAATGAATATGGCGGTACAAAATTCGACGGTTTAGCTAGTTATATGTAGATAAGAAATTTTATAATATATATAGTGTTAGAAAGAATACCTTCTCAATAAAGGACATCCTCCTTTAAAAGGGCTTTAACACAGCGCAGTAGTCACGCTGGCTTCGGCAGTATGCTGAGATAGGAGCCTTTTCAGCACGGGGCAAAACAATGCCTTGTTATATCATATTTTATGTCTGCTAAAAACCATTTATTGTCCTCTGTATGTCAGAATAAATTATTTTCTTTTCTTTTCTATTCTTTCTTTTTCTTTAAAGTATGTGAACACTATGTTTAAGATAAGACAATGTGTGACATCAAAATATTTCATTCTTAACTCGTTTCTCGGAATCTCAAACTGTTTTAATAATATAATTTATAATTATACATTTTATTTGGGTTTTCATAAGCAGTACACTACCATTTGTGAACGCGTATCATTTTTGTTAGTTTAGTTAATTGATTTTTCCACTCCATGATTTTTACTTGGCAATTAAAGGGATGAATACCTTAGTATTATATTTAATCATGATTTAAGCATAATGAACTTGATCTATTTATAATAATGTGTATATCACAGGTGACTAGTTACTTTAAATTAATTTTAAGTTATATTGTTTAAAAATTCGAATGAATTATGTTCCTTAAAATAATAGGCTTTTTGTAAAAACTAAAGAATTATCCCATCTGTTAGCATATATATAAAGGAGTAAAAAAATATATTAGAAATATTAATGATTGAATTTTGGAATAACCAAATTCACGCATGTCATAGTGGACTTAAAGTTGACTCAACCAGAGGAGCTCGTAGCGCCCGTGTGCAATCATTACTACAGCCCTTTAGAAAGTGCACCACACACCGTAGGAAAATATGCTGGACTCAACCTATTTTGAAAAAGAAAACCTTAAGTGATAAACTTCTGTTAACAGGGGGGAGAATGAATTTTGTGTTATTTTCAACTTACATTTGTACAGCTTTAATTTGGCAACGCACTTGTAACGCCTACGGTGTTGCGGGTGTCCAATGGTAGTCGCTTACTATCAGGCGATACAACTGCTCTGTTGCCCCCTTTTACATTAAAAGCTGAAAATGGCACAGAGCAGTGGTTTATGGCTTGAGTTAACTAATTAAGCTAAATTGTGGCTAAAATTTAACTATAATAAGTAAAATTATTAAAAAAAACCCGACCGCCTCAATATCTGTCTTTTTATAAAATTCTTTTTTTTTTAATAAAACATTATTTGTATACATATATATTCGTAATCACCGTTAAAATTTGTTTATTTTGATACCACACTCGATGTATTTTGAAAACTTTTGTTTTAAGATTACGTTTTGGGCCAAAAATCCTTAATTTTTTATTTTATTTTGTACCCAGTGTCACTCTCACGACCAAGACGAATCTATTGACACCACTCACATAAAAATACGGCAAGCCGTTATGCTCTAGGACGTGCCAAAGAGATATCGCAATCGGGTAAAAGCGAACAATTTCATAGAAATATTACTTTTAAAACTTTTCTGTTTGGGGTTGTTATTCTTTACTGGAAGTTCTCTCAAATTGGTGCAACCGTTTGAAGTTTATTTAGAACGAACAAAGATGTAGACTGATATGACTTAGTCATATTTAAGCCATTAAGTTAGCCGATAAGTTCGTTTGTTTTGTTTTAACCGGGCCATTTCCTCACTTAGCCTCTTGATTGCGCCGCTGTACGTGACAAGTTGCAGTTTAATTAATATACATGGGTGAGGAGCACCCACAAAAGTTCGTTTTAAATTCATTATTCTATTCTACCCTCAATTTCAAAAATGTCATACACAATACAGTTTCAAATTTCGGGCACAGTATATATATTACAGGCAGGTTTGGATATTTCATCTATACTAATAAATAGAATCGAAGTGTCTGTTTCTGGTTTCAAATTATAATTTATTCCAAAAAAAAATACTGTCGTCCCTGCTACTCTATGCAATATATCCGATTTTGACGGGACTTTTACTACCAGACAGCTGAAGTTGAAGCTACTTCAGCCACTTAAGTTTTGGAAACAAAGATTTACCAGAAAAATAAAATAAATAGGGATCAAAATTCCAAAGCAACAAAACCCGCGAGAGGCTAGCCCTTTACTAATAAAATTAACCTTTTATTGCATTTACTTAACTTAATGGGGAGATCGAACCTGAACCTTGTACTAATTTATTTCAATATTGACCTTCTGACTATTATTTGAAATTGCTCATTACCAGTATTTACTGAACTGAATTGTAATTACAGTAATGACTGAACCTTTCAATGTTATCAATACAAGTAAATAATATTGGAGTGTCCGTTTGTAATATTAAAATAACCGCATTTTACTACATGCACACACGGTATATATAACAAAATAACATTTTCACATTTTTGTCTGTCTCTTTGTTTGTTCCGACGAATCCTTGGTACGGTTGGACCGATTTTGACGGAACTTTCTTTCGGCAGATAGCTGATACAATAAGGAGTAACTAAGGTTACTTTTTCTTAGACTAGCTCTGCCTCAGCTAGTGTTATATAGTATGCATCACAATTGTTTCTGATTAACATAATGGTTGTTTAATTTGAACCTATAAAATAATGTTCGCGATGGGCTTGAAACTTGCTAGGTTAAGTCAATGTATTATTTCAAATGCGATTGAAGCTTAAAAAAGATTAAAAAATTTAAGACAGTTGTCGGTATGTGGTTTTATTCCACAATTATATCTACCTATTGCCGTTATCAGTATGGAGCAATAAATCATATTTGTTGTATGAAAGCCCCTTTATTTATTTCTTTTATACTGTTTTTTTTTAGTATTAGTTATAGCGCCAACTGATATATGAATTCATCATCTCTGAAAATTTCAACTGTCTAAACACGGTTCATGTCGGACGTCGTTGTACGTCGTGTCATGAAGCTGCAATCAGCTTCGACGTACAGCGGCGTCTCAATAATAGGGCATCGTTTTACCCTCTGGGTCCGTACCCTAAAAAAAGATTAAATATGCCAATGAGGACTCCTGTAAGTTAGTTCTCCTTTTCAATTTTAGTTCGAGGTTGTTGGTAATGTGGAAACCGAAATAATACAATAAGCACGAAGTAACCAAAAAAGGATGTCCAATACAAATGTATTGAAATCGATTGAAATTAAGTCATAAAAATATATTTATTTTCAATCTAATACGGTTTTAAATTTTCTCAAACAGTCATTACTCAAGTTAATGGATAATTGCTATTTAAGTGAATCATGTCTTTCAACTGAGAAAACAATACATATAAGTTTTCTTTTATTAAAGTCGCAATCTCGTTTGTTTAACTAAAAAAATTCACCCATAATTTTTGAAAATGTATTTCATTTTATATCTTGTATAAACGAAAATCAATAATTTCTAAATAAAAATGATCGACTACAATATTTGATTGAATAAAGGGTCGATTGTGTTTAGTTGTGGTCAGCCTCTAGCCTAGACCACCGCCACTGTACGTCGCCTCATGACACCATTTTGTTCCTAAAAAAGGTCATTGCACAACCTTCTGCGCGAAGTTCGGACTCGTTAAGATACGTAGGCCGTATGGTTTTTAATCCTAATTTCCCTTTTCCCATCTTACCAGTTTACTTACCCCAAAAAAACAAAAAAATTATCATGGTTTCAAATATTCTTAATTTAAAATAGACGAAAATAATAGACGCTTTAAGGAATTGTTTTCTTTAATTTTAACATTTTTGTCTATAGACAATTAAAGAATGAGTATTTTGAAACACGGGTACAATTGAAAACTTTTTAATGGAACTTTATACGCCACTCAGTTCATGAGAGGTTGTTTAATATTGCCGCTGTTATCATTTTAAACAGAAAAAAAATACTTCTAGCATTTAAAAGGAATTATTAAGTAAAAAAATAGTGTGTTTGTACTTATGTACATGCGTTAGAAGTTATAACAAGATAAAAATTTGAAAAACTAAAATGTTGACTATAGCTAACTTCAGGGTGTCGGCTTTTCGTGACGGTGCGCGTGCGCTTCGAAAAGATTTACTCTCATCATTCATCCCTAACGCGCCAAAAGAAGTATAACTTCAAAAATATGTGAGTACATTAACGTTCTCATTTGTGCTACGGTTCCACGACTATCTTTGGGTACTGGTATTCGCCCAATGGACGAAATTAGCCCACAATCAACTTAATATTTTGTTTCTTATACCTTTCTGCTATAATAACCTGAAACTGTGTTAACTTTCATATTCCTCCGTTTTTGTAAAAAGGTTTTTACAATTTTTACTTCACTCATTAATAAATGTGATGTTCTAATGTACACACATTAAAACCAGAACAAGAAACTTTTAAACATCACATTTAGAAAGTTAGGCGCAGAACTGTGGTTTAAGTGGTCGCCACACCGCTTCCTGTTGCGTCAAGTGTTGAGGGTTCATATCCTGCATGGGACAACACTGTGTGATCCATAAATTGTTGTTCTAAGTCTGGGTGTACATTGTGTCCGTTTCATGTATGTTTGTAAAGTCCTGCGACACAGGATGTACATTCCTAATGTGGGATTTGTGTTAAAAAATAACATCGTGTTGGGACTGCACTCATGCCGTTTGAGCTACGGATTCTAATAAATTTGTCTGTACATAAATACTAAAAAAATATTTCAACTAACTCCTTGTATGCTACAAGGGTTTAGTTGATATATTTTGATATTAAATGCAAGGATTAGTAAATCTATAATATATTTATGTAAAAAGAACGGCTGAATCGATTTGGCTGTAAATTGGTTGGGGGGTAGCTTGGAACCAGGAGACGGACATAGGACTTTTTACATAGCTTTTTTTTGTAATTAGCTAGTTATGAAATAAAACTTTTAAAATAAGTTTCGATCTAATAGTATATATATATAT
>PKRV01001857.1:11745-82203 GCA_003709505.1 Hyphantria cunea | reverse complement strand
ATATATATATAAATTAACTGTATATTTAGCAAGTATATTGTAAAGCTAATTTTTTTAATTAATAAATAGTTACAGAGTATAGTTTTGAACATTGTTGTATTATTTCAGTTCTGTTATTCGTATAAACTTATTTTCCTATTATATGCCAATCCTTTAACGTAATACTGTTGTATCCCCGATCATTTCCCTGTGACCAATTTTTATCAGCTACGCGATCAAGTTTCAGATCAATGTGCCATTTAAATATTATTAGATTAAGGTTGCTGATATTTGTGACTAGCATTTATGTGGTACCACCGTATATGGCTGTTGTATAAATAGTAGCCAGTATGTTATTCTGATATATAAAGCTATAACATTATAAAGCTTCATCTAAACACGTTGAGTTGTTGTCAAGCATCCATACATCTTCACAAACTTTTCATTCATAATCTTATGAGCCTGGTATTAATTAAATAATAATAGACGGTTGATTAACAAAAAATAACACAATTTTTATTAATGACATATACAAATAATTCAGAAAATCACTCGTTACTCGTAATAGAAAATCACTTCGATGTTATTCTAATATCTTGAAAAAATTCTCGTCGTACGTCTACACGCTCCTATTTTATAGGGCTATCGAAATATCTAGAACTAGATCTCTAATAATCGATAACCCATTCTGGAAAAAATAGAATTTAGAAACGGTAATCTAGCTTCAAAAATATCGGAAGTACTAATCATAATCTTAACAGTCTTGCGCTACTGGATATTAGATGGCGCTGTCATCTGAATCTCAAATGATCTAGATTAAACTAGACCCATTCAACTATGGCGCAACAATAATATTGGTAGAAAATAGGATAATATGACATAGTTGTTGGATTGTGATATCGAAGCCTGTAGTTATCTGACCGATAAGCGCATATGGACTATAGGCATGTCACGATCTTTAACAGTAAGTAGTGAAACCGGCCCTAAACGACTTGTTTCAATAACTTAACTAGCCGACCCGTGCTCACTTCGTTGGGCGTTTTACGCCCGCTTTTCTTCTATTTGATTTACAAATATTATTTTTAACTGAATTATTTGTTGAACCATAACGAAATATGCCTGTATCACCTGGATAGAGTCGCTTTCCATTAGCCAAAGATTTTTGAGGCCTGTATCAGTAATTTCGAAGATTACCCCCTACAACCATACAAATAAACTTAGAAACTTCTCCTCTTTATAATAATAGTAAAGATGTGACGCCTACCTTAATATACACTTTCACGGTGAGAATAATCTGGGCTAGGGTATAAACATAGGTATAAAAAAATATTTCTTTCTAACGTACATAAGCTCAGTAAAAGCCAAATTCTAATAGATTTCGGACGTTTTTCTTCCGTGGGTATCAGGGACGTCTCTAGCCCGTGAAGCTCCTGTGTGCAATAATTCCTTTAGTAAGCGTAACGCCCTTTAGTAAGCGTAGCTCCCTTTAATAAGCGTAGCGTCTTTTAGTATGCGTAGCGCCCTTTAGTAAGCGTAGCGACCTTTAGTAAGCGTAGCACCCTTTAGTAAGCGTGGCGACCTTTAGTAAGCGTAGCGCCCTTAAGTAAGCGAAGCGGCCCTTCCGTAAGCGCGCAGATTCATTTAAAAGAGTGGCGACCGGCGCTCTTAACACTGCTGCGTCCATGTGCACTGCATACCCTGCACTATAGGTAAAGACACTCCTAATAGGTATCTGACAGAGTCATGTCGAAGAAGTTAACCATCGTTGCTGTACTGTTTTCATAATGCGTGCTGTAACGACATTCTTAGTCTATGCTTTGCTTTTTAATTAAAAAGATCATCAATGGCGCGAAACACTTAATTTTACAAATTAACAACATGTTGTAACAAGTTATTTTTTGGCTTCCTGTTTACCTTAGGCCGTTTCATTCAACGAAGTTCTCTCCCCGGACGCCCGGCCCACGTTGTACCCACGCAATAAACTTAGCACCAAATTCTCGATACAGTCATTTTATTCCTGAAGGTACCTATTTGTAGCATTAATAAAAAATAAGTAAAATTAGGGTATTTTTCCTTTTTTTGTTTTAAATAAAAATCTAAATAAATGTACATATGGTTATGAAATATTTCTGTTGCGGCTACCACCCTCTTGACTTTATACTGAAAACCACTTACGTGACTCGAGTTTATTCAATTGTAAACCAAATAGCAAAGAAATTATTTCAATAGAGGCTTTGCTTTTTAAATATATTACAGAGAAATCGTTTTCAAACCTCTTTTGCTATATCAATATTAAACTAAGAGATTTCTTTTCTCAACTATATTTTTTATTATTTATCTTCGTTGCGTACATATTACAAAACATTAAATAAAATGAGTGACAAAAAAGATTAATACAACAATTGGCGGTCTTATCGCCCACGGCGATCTCTTCCAGACAACCATATCATGGACATCACGTGTTTATAATTTGTAGTAGCACACACAAATAACACAATTATTACACTAAGAATTCAAAATATAAAAAAGGAAAAAAAAAGAAAAAACAAATAAAATAAAAATAGTAAGAATAATAAAAATAACGAAATATAGGAGGTTATTACCTGCTCAAACACACACTCACACACACTTTAGCCATCCATCTCCTAATGAATCTGCCAGTTACTACAACGCGTCAATGTTTTAGCCGTCATACGAAAGTGTACCCCAGGCCTGGGTGTAGTCGAGAGTATTTTTGCCTGCCACTTCTCAACTGTGATACTAGAGTATTTCCGAACCGATACGACCTTCAAGTGGAAGGAAAGGAAACAGTGTACTTTTACTTCAAAGGCTGACAACATACTTGTAAGTAGCTCTTAAGTCGTTTGACCCGTCTTGTTTGCCCTTTATATTATAAGTACTCGGCTACCCAGGGGGTTGTTTTTAAAGTGTATTATTATATTACTTTGGCATGTTCTGTAGTCTAAAGGACTTGTTGGGTTTTGGCGGCGACTATCAGAGTGACACTTAGTGTATGAAAATTACAAAAAAAATATGGCGGATTTTTGGCGCCAACAATTAATTTTTATCAAAATCTATTGGGTGTGGTACCTACCCAAAATAAATGGTTATTTAGATGATAAATTACGATTTAACACGAGAAATCAGTCTGTTTTATATTTTTTCTCGTAAATAAAAAGTGCCTTTCTTAGAATCTTTACTTTGTATTGGCTTACATTTAAAACACGCCTATAATTAACTTCAACCACAAGTCGGCTCGTAACAGAACGTGACCTTTGCATCAGGTCATCGCTTCTGAAGACCCTCTCGCTCTTTTATTAACATATTAAGTACTGGATTAATTTGTTGTTTATTAACTTTGTATTAAAGAGCAAATACTTACTTAAATAGAAACAGGCAAAAACAAAACGCTACAATTTTTACCTCCTTTGTCAAGATTTTTTTTAGTATGTGATTGTTAGGCTTCTGTTTGAGACTAGCTTCGTCCTGCGTCGTCACACGGTTGCTGTGTACCGCAGGTAACAAAGCTGGACTCAGCTAGTGAGTAATAAAAAGCGCGAAATTCGCGTCATCTCACGCTTCACAAGTTACAAATTTTTCACTTCTATCGGCAGTCCACAAAGACTGACATTTTCTTTATAAAGATTTTATTATAAGGGTTTATATAAAAGAAAGAGAGACCTGTGTCCAGAACTAGACTATTAAAGACCGTTGATAATATCAGAAATAGTTCGTGCCGGTTTAAGAATTTATCCCGTGGGTGTAAGAGCTAACTAAGAGAGCAATCTAGACAGGCCAACAGCACTGTGAAGAGATGTAAACCTGACCGCATAAACTTCACCATCCGTGCAGTTAATCGTGTTATTTCAGGACAAATAAATGTACGATCACAAATATTTGTTCTGTCTGCGTGTGATTTTATCTCAATTGTGTATGTATTCAGTTAAATATAAATAGTTTTATCAGTAATCGTGTTACCATAGTGCAGACTCATCAGTTCGTAATCAGACAGCTGTTAGTAAAACTCCACTGTTGGATACTGGCCTTTTACTTAGCAAGGAGATTATAGCTCATTATAACACGCTGGTCATATGAATTGGTATAGGGTATGCTTCAAGTTTTCTTTCTTTTTGTAGTTATGTTACATTTTTTTACTCTTACGGCGCTTACGGGATGAATAGGAGTGGTGACAGGTACGGTAGGGGGAATTCAGAAGCAACCGATGCGTTCCTGGAGCTCCTCCCGAACTGCCGAGGAGGGACGTCTCGGGGCTTAGATCTTCCAGGAGTCTCAAACACGCACTTCGTCTCCCCACGGGGGGTACGGTGAGAAAAGCACTCTCCGAGTTTAAAAAATAAAAAAAGTTGTTGCGTAATAACTCGCCAAATTGTGAGATATGTAACATTTTGGACGAATGTGTCAAGAATTAATTTAAAAGGAATTTAGTAATGGAGCAGTTGAACCTGAATTATTTGGATGTCGGTATAGTACAAAGTGTTTTGGCTATACATAAGAAAAAGCTATAGAATTGTACAGTTTACCATATCATTTGTAATTGTTATTTTATTAAGTTAAGGCCTTATGGGACTGGCATACCTTAATAGGGTAAAAATCCCTTAAAAACAAAGAAAAAAGAAGTGGTCGTAACAATATTTTTTTTAATCGACTCTTTTTTTATCACCGTATGGAAATGTTATATTTAAAATTGAAATTGAACTCAAGGGATCAGATCGGGATCGCAAATAAAACATGTACCTACACACACCTGATAATCGTGGTTGGATCGGACGGCGGGATCCTGTTAAAAATAAATTGAAAAAGTTCAATTAAAACTGGACTGTAATCCTCTTTTTATACATTTGAATTAAAGCTGAGAAATGTTAAATCGAACACTGGTAACATTGTCCTCTTTTGATAGAAACATACTTTATTAGTATTTTTCAGGGTTACCATACGTGTCAAATTAGTTTGACAGGTCAACTGAATAATAAATGGATAAGTGAACAAAAAACTGTGGAATGAACTGTCGCCTTCGGTATTCCCGAACCAATACGACCTTCAAACCTTCAAGAAAAGAGCGTACTCCTTAAAAGGTTGACAACGCATTTGTTACGCCTCTGGTGTTGCGGTAGTCCATGGGCGGCGGTAATCGATTACCATCAGGCGATACGTCTCCTCTTGTCTCATATACCATTGTTTTTTCTAACAAAATTTTAGAAGTACCTCATTCAATGGACAAATAAACTGAATAGGTAGTTTTGGGGTGAAAAAGTGTCAATCATACACAGCTACTCTTTAGTAAAGAAATGAGGTACAATCTTTGAGAAATCTGTGATGAAATTGAGTTCTCGAAACGTAAAAATAATATAATAAGATAAACTTGAATTTGTTGATAATAAAATAGAATAAACTTTATTGTACACCAGTTAAAACAGTTGACAGTCAGGAGCATAACATATTAACAAACATGTACAAATGGCGGTCTTGTCGCTAAAAAGCAATTTCTTCCAGGCAACCTTTATAATAATCCATCAAAGCTCATATTGTTTATTATTCTAATAATTTACTTACGCAAAAATGTATTTATTCGTAATTCTGACTAAGACAAATAATTAGAAACAAGTAGAAATTATTAGATAAGTACAGAAAACCTTTCCTTAATAAGGCCCGGCCGTGGGCGTGTTGACCTTTGCCGAGCGCGCGTTGGCGGGAACGAAAAACGGTTTCCCCTGGGTACGTAAAAAAATTGAAGTATATTTATGAAATTTTATTCTTATTTTAACTGTTAATCAATCATATTTAGAAGCTACCGTAATGTACTCGTATTTTAAACAAAAAATATAATTAAATGTCATCCCTTGTCAGTGAATTTTTGTGATTAAATGTGGATAGATTGGTATGGTTGGATCTAAATAGGTAGGCGGTGTGAATATAACGGTACTTCGGCCAGGACCGTGCATGAATATTTTAGTGGATTTAAAAAAAAAGATTAGGTTATCAATTAAACTGTTTTTTTTTCATCTTTGTTAGGTACGCAGGTTTTGTAACCCTGCGTCAATTTATGACAGTTTTTCGTCAATATTTATGTAATTATAAGAGATTATAACTACAATTATATATATACTGGGCTCATAGCCCAGTTGCACTCGGTGATTAGAAACAATCAGCGAGGGCAAGCAACGACGGCGCGGTCAGTACCTGGATGGGTGACCACTAGTGGCATGTTATCATGAGCGTCTCCGTGATTCGGAGGTCACGTTAAGCAGTCGGTCCCGGTTGTTATCATAGGATAACAGTCGTGAAGCTTAGTTGGAGGCCTTCGGGCGGCTTAAAAACATCCAACGGTAAGATTACGTAGCCACAACGTTGTCTTGCCAGTCCCCAACCCGCACTTGGCCAGCGTGGGGACGTATGGCCTTAACCCTCTCCTGAGAGGAGACCCGAGCCCAGCAGTGGGACATTATGGGTTGTTGATAACTACAATTTGGTAATTTCCAAAATTGTTATATGTAAATGAAAGAGTCGAAGGAAAACACCCGAGGTCAATAAGTTCGTGAAAATGTAGAGGAAAATCCAAAAATAGCCTTCTTTGATCTTCTTTTTCTAGCAAATGTACATACTGTTGGCTACTCATTATTGCATAATGCTGATCTCATTCATGATGGAATTCTTATTGACTTTTAGGAGTTAACGGTTAAGTTTTTCAATAATTCAATCAGGTATTGATCTTTAATAAGAAATATTGGTACTAACCGGGTTACAGCGATGTGTACACGACATTGTAGGTATATGTTTGTGGAGGAATACAAAGGCCTATATAGCAAATCTTGAGTGGCTGTTGAACATGGGCTACCAAAAATAAACTCTTATATAAAAAACTCAGAATGACTGTCTTGAAACCCGAATTAAATACTTTCTTCTCCACTAGATGTTGCCCGCGTATATCTCAATAGGCAAGATGACAAATTTTAAAAAACTTTTTGTTTTGTGATCTTCGGAAGTATCTCCTTTTGTCTAAAAACAGTTACATTAAAAAAAAAGTTTTAGTGGGAAAAAATTGCGATTTAAATTTTAAGTTTGAAATTTACAAGAAAACGCTCGGTGGTGTCATGGCGTCTGTTTGTGTAAGACGCGACGTCACCATATGTCAACCAGTGTCAATTATAGCTCTCAAAAACAGGAAAGTGATCGGCGGTTGTATACGAACAAAGTGAGTTTCTCACATTAGTGACGTAAATCGCTCCGATTGGTGTTCAACTTAACATGGCGGATTGCTGTATTATGGCGGTAAAGAGTAGCCTTTGTCTTTGGTCAAGAATCAAAGGACCTCCAGGCCGCTTAGTCGCGAAAGCGTTACAAATAAACAAGAGTTACTTTAGAATTTATGACATCAGTAAGCATTAATGTATAACTATTACATCTAAAAACTCAAATAATATGGACTTTTCTATTGAATCAAATCGATATAATCACACGAGTTCCAATATATACGATAAATTATTACTACATTTGCCGAACAATACGTTCAGTTCAACAATAAGCTTCACAATCAGTCAATCTAAGAATAATTTATTATTAAAGAGCCCGCCATTCGAGTAGGTACCTAAGTAAATATCACAGAGCAGGCTCTGTGAATTATTAAACGGCAACGGATGCTCAGAAACAGTAGAAAATTTAATATTCCGATTGTAGAAATACTTCTTAAACAACTTTAAGATGGTTGTGTAAAATTAGTACATTTTTAAATTCTATAGACTGGCAACAATTCTATCTAAATATATTTATAAAATAACATGTCTTGACTGATTCATCATCGCCGAGCGTAAATTATTAAAGCTAGGGCTATGAAATTTGTTCAGTAGGATCATTTTACCTTGTAGACACTCACTAAGGAAGGAATTCCTGAATTTTTAATCCTAAGGGGGTTAAATAGGGGTTGAAAGTTTGTATGGAAGTCTGTCATTTTTTAAGTTAGAAACATGAAACTTTATTTTTGGGCTACTGATTAAAAATGAGTAGATACCTATTTAAGCATGTCTGGATATCCGACCCCCAAGGGGGTGAAATAGAGATTGAAATATTGTATGGTAGTCCGTAATTTTTTAAATAGAAACAGGCAACTTTATTTTGGGGCTACAGATTAAAAATGAGCAGATAGTATTTAAGCGTTTCGGGATATTCTACTCCTAAGGGGTGAAATAGGGTTTAACGTTTCGTATATAGGTTAATCTGGAGGTCCGCCATTTTTAAAGTTAGTAGCCTGAAACTTTGTCTTCAGGCTTTTGATTACATATAAATGAATACTTATAGCAGCATTTATAAGAATTACTCCTAAAGGGGTTAAAATAAGGGTTGAATTTTTTTATGACAGTACTTTAATAAAAACATATAATTTAATAAAAAATGGTATCTGTACGGTGTATATTGTGTATACACATGCATTAAGTTAAAGTGAACTATCTGCCAGTGAAAGTCCCGTTAAAATCGGCCCAGCCGTTCCAGAGATTACCCGGAACAAGCACACAGACAAAAAATATGTAAAAATGGTATATGTACCGTGTATACAAATTCAAATTCAAAATCATTTATTCAATTAAGACACTAAGTGACATTTATGAACGTTAAAATGAAACCACAGATAAAATATATCATAGATCGACACAAACAGACGCCAGATGTACATACACATTTACTTAGTAAAAAGCTGTTATTTTAATATTACTAACAGACAATTTCATTTATTTGTATAGATATATCCTATCTACCTACCTATTTGGTGCGCAACATGTGAATCCAGTGAGGAGGGTACGTGCCCGTAACATGTTAAATCCCTTCCGGTTGACCTGAGCCGTATAAAGGGCGGTCTGAGGAGGCCTATTATGTGTTACTGTGAGACATTACCACTGTATGAATGTTAAACATCATCATCATCATCAGCCTATCGCAGTCCACCGCTGGACATAGGCCTCTCCAATTTCACGCCACTTAGTTCGATCTATGGCTTCTCGCATCCAGCTCCTGCCAGCCGTCTTGCGCAAATCATCGCTCCACCTGGCTTGTGGACGTCCTACACTACGTTTGCCGAGACGCGGTCTCCACTCAAGAACTCGTTTATCCCAACGGTTATCGGTTCTTCGGCAAATGTGGCCAGCCCACTGCCACTTCAGCTTGCTAATCCTGTCGGCTACGTCGATGACCCTGGTTCTGTGTCGGATCAACTCGTTTCTGATGCGATCCCTTAGAGAAACGCCGAGCATAGCCCTCTCCATAGCACGCTGAGCGACTTTGAACTTATGGACCAAAATGTTAAACCTTCTCTGGAAATTCTGGTAAAGTGATATTATTCACAGAAAGAATCTCTGAATCGAAAATCAGAATACAGCTTGACTTATTTAATACTAGCTGATCCACGCGGTCTTCATGCCATGTCCGTCTCCTGGTTCTAAACTAGATAAATACTTTCGGCCATCTAACACACAACGCTATCTTGTCACGAACTATTCGGCCATCTAACACACAACCTTTCTTGTCACGAACTAAGCAGAGCTTCAGCAGAGCAGAATTACCCTATGGAAAAGATATCAGCAGGAATGCTTCTGAATCTACACGCCCTTTTTCCCCCCATGCAGAAATCCCCTCGGATACCAACTCCTGTGGCATGTCGGACTTAAACCGACTATAACCGCACGCCATCGCGGTCAATAGGAGCCGACGAACCAGGTGCATCTTAGGAAGGAAAACCCTGAGAATCTACACGGCCTAACTCTACCAACCCTAACTTCACAAATTCTGCATCTCAGGGAAAATGTATAGCGAACATAGTCTAAAAAAGTTATTCCTTATATTATCAGCTGTCTCCAGTGAAAGACTCGTCAAAATCGGTCCTGCCGTTCCATAGTTAGCTAGAACAAACAGACAGACAAAAAATTATAAATTAGATTTTTGATAGGATTGAGTATCGTATTTTTTTTTCATATGTGTTTTGTAATTAGCCGAGCTCCCCCACGATACGACATCAAGCCCGGGCAAGGCCACGGGCCGAAGTTAATCTAAAAAAGTAGCTTAATTAACTCCTAATATCAACAGCTTAGCATCAGCATCCTTGACAATATAGTACAACTGTGGCGTCTGTTTGTGTCAATCTATGATTTTTTCTTAAACTGTAACTTCAATTTAACGTTCACAAATGTCACTCAGTGTCGTAATTATTTATTGATTTTGAATTTGAGCTTCCGATCGGTGAAAGGCCCTTGAAAATCGGTCTAGCCGTTCTGGCGTTAGCCGAAACAAAGAGACAGACAAAAAACAAAAAAAATGTTATTTTGGTATATGTACCGTGTATTCGTAATAACATACCTACATATGCATTTAGTAAAAAGCGATTATTAAAGTATACCAAACAGGCAATCCAATTATATTTATTTGTAAACATGTGAGTTGCTTTGAGAATGCTGGGTTCCGTAGCTTTGTCATTAAAAACGTCAAAGCTACGGAACCCAGCGTGCCTCGACACACACTTGGCCAGTTTTCCTCTCATTGAATTCTCATTGTTATTGTACATAATACTTATCGTCCGAAGTGGTTGATAAATTTATTTTATTATCAGTTTCGCAATCCCCGGGCGGATTTTTAGTATTATTTTATCTGTGCCCGTGCAAGATTGTCTGTCATGTAAGTTTTATATTATTTAGATTGATAGAAAACTCTTTATTTGCACACCATAATATTACAGAGTGAGAAGAGAGTACATTAAATGTGAGACAGACAGAGCGTACAAAGGGCGGCCATATTGCCAAAAGCAATCTTTTCAAGGCAACCTTAGGTTGGATCAAATCTATAGGAGAGACAGTGATAGTTGTCGGTGCAAATGAATGAGTTCCTGGCTCGGGTCTCTTCTCAGGGGAGGGTGAAGGCCATACGTCCCCACGCTGGCCGGAAGGGGATTGTGGACTGGCAAGATAACGTTGTGGCTACGAAATCTGGCCGTTGGATGTTTTCAAGCCACCCAAAGGCCTCCAACTAAGTTTCACGACTGTTATCCTATGATAACAACCGGGACCGGCTGCTTGACGTGACCTCCAAATCTCGGAGACCTTCACCGTATCTTGCGGTCAACCATCCAGGGCCGTGCGCCGTCGTTAATTTCCCTCGGTGGCGACATCGAAGTTCTTTGCATAGACTGATGTTTTAAGGGCTCCCAATTACTTGTAAAGTCGTCAAAGATTGATAAGACACGGATGTTCTCAATGAATGGTCACCCATCCATTTTTTTACGTGTGGAAACCCCCTCGGGCCTTCACCCCACCGGGGTTTGCGGCGGGGCGGTGTGTCTGATTCGAACCGACTAAAACTGCACGGTGTGCCACTCTGCGCCTGAGACGGGAGAGTTCCGGGAACCGCTTAATTACGCCATCCGGACCCCTACCAATGGTCCCGAAATTGATCTGGGTAGGGTCGCTTAACTTGCAATGTGTTTTCGCAATTACAACTGATAAACTTGTACTAATATAATAGAATATATTTAACCTACGCAAACAAAGACACTATATAAATAGTCATATTTGTCTCCCTTTCAATGTCTGTTGTCTTTTCTTATCACCCTGAAAGGACTTTTTAAGCCAAAAACACGACTTTTAACTACACGATTGGCCTAGTGGTTTCAGTGGTCGCCACACCACTTCCTACTGCGCCAATCTGGTTCATATCCTACATGGGACAACATTTTGTGTGATCCATAAATTGTTGTTCTAAGTCTGGGTGTACTTTGTGTCCGTTTCATGTTTATTTTTAAAGATCCCCGCGACACAGGAATTTATATTCGTAAAGCGGGAGTTGTCTTTAAAAAAAGAAAAAACAAGCCAACACCAGAGGTATGATATGTGCGTTGCCGGCCTTTGGGGGATTAGGAGGGGGATGGGCGGAGTGGTTTAGGTTTGGGTAAGCACTTAATCACAGCTATTTAATCACATAACTACATTAAATTTTGAAATTAATACTAAATTTAACTTATTCTTTGTATTTATTTCATATAATCTACATTATGTATAACGATATATGACAGTCTTTAGTATTCAATAAATAACCGTTTTTCCTGGTTTTACACCAGACACTAACCTACACTTTCTCTTAATCATGTTTTTCTCTCCGAGGCGCTCATAGCCCAGTTGCACTCGGTGATTAGAAACAATCAGCGAGGGCAAGCAACGACGGCGCGGTCATTACCTGGATGGCTGATAGCGTCTCCGTGATTCGGAGGTCACTGTAAGCAGTCGCTCCCGGTTGTCATCATAGGATAACAGCCGTGAAGCTTAGTTGGAGGCCTTCGGGCGGCTTAAAAATATCCAACGGCAAGATTTACGTAGCCACAACGTATTCTTGCCAGTCCCCAACCCGCACTTGGCCAGCGTGGGGACGTATGGCCTTAACCCTCTCCTGAGAGGAGACCCGAGCCTAGCAGTGGGACATAATGGGTTGTTGATTGATGTTTTTCTCTCCATCCAATAGTTGCCTGTAAGAGATTGCCTCCGGGCGATAAGGCCGCCAATTGTACTTTTCTAATTTGTGGGCGCTGTGGTTGCGTATGTGACTGTAGTGCTAGAGGTCTCGGGTTCGATTCCTGAGTCGGCCCAAATGTTTGTATGATCTGCAAATATTTGTTTTGGAGTTTGGGTGTTTTCAATGTATAATATGTATGTATTTACAAAAAAAGGATATATGTATTAATATCAGTTGTCTAGTACCCATAGTACAAGCTCTCTGCTTAGTTTGGGACTAGATGGCGTTGTGTGTTAAATGTCCAAAAATATTTATTTATTTATTTAATTTTATGTTAACCTTAAAATGAATCTGGTGTACAATAAAGAGATCTATTATTATTTTCTTTATTCGAATCATATTTACATTTTTAAATATACTTATAAATACAAATACACTGAAAAAATATAAAAAATAGTAGACCACTGACTTCGGGTACAGGGACCAAGATACAGGTGGTTTAGGCTCCAAACAGGAACCTCCTCACAATACAAGCCGTGTTAAGAAGGAATGCCTTCTGTATTTGACCCTTGATCCTACCGTCTAACCGTTTATTATTATTATTATTTTCGTTTTTATAACTCCCTGTACGGGGTGAAATTTGCTGATTCCACGTATTATTAATCAAGTACTCCATACGCCGCGGCGTTTGTCGTACCGCAGGTAACACTGCGGGGTTCTGCGAGTAGTTTGATAAATACAACAATACAGTATAGTTTACTTCATTGAGTTATATGTATATACCTTACATATATATTCTATACATATATATGTTATGTATATGTATTCGGTAAGGTATATATATATATATATATATATACCTTCAGTGCTAATATATGTTGACTGCTTCGTTAGTATAGCGGTTGGCGCATGCAACTGCTGGTCATGTCGGAGTCGGACCAAATGTTTGTATGATCTGCAAGTATCTGTTTCGGAGTTAAGGTGTATATATGTGTTTATATCAGTTGTCTAGTACCCATAACACAAGCTTTGCTTAGTTTAGGACTTCATAGATGGCGTTGTGTGCGCTAAATGTCGGAAACAAAAATTATTTATCTTTATTTGTTGCACTATCGTGAAGGCTTGTATAGCGTAGGTTTATTTAAAATGTTATCTGTTTTGAAAAGTAGAATAACAAGTTCATAAACAATTGGTAATTAAATATTTGGATTCAATTATCTTTATACAAAGTTTTATATGTTAGTAGCTGAGACCCGCGGTGTAACCCGCGGTACAAAGATATTGTGTGAATTGTATCTTTATAAATTGTAGCCTATATGTTATTCTGATGGATAGATTAATGAGTCACAAATACTGTTTATTTCAATATTAACTTTATTTTAAGTAAAAATACCGGGAACACATACAGTCACTATAATGTCACAGAGCAGAGAGAGAAGGTCAAGCGTGAGCTGGTGTGGCAAGGTACAAAGTTCAAAATTACAAAATTATATTTAACACTGATATATAAGCTATATTACTGTTAAGTTTCATTAAAATCCATTCAGTATTTTTTACGTTAAAGAGTAACAAACATCCATCAATACTTACAAACTTTCGCGTTTATAATATTAGTAGGATTTAATGTATCTTACTTGGGCTAGTAGATATGTGGGTATATATTTAATACGTATGTATTTATATTTGTTGTGTTTTATGATTGAGTGACTCTACTCAATCTCATGGAATGTGTGGAGGAATGGGTTACACGTCCCTCAAACACAAAGGGAGGAATCCTCCGACCAAGCGAGGTGATCACGCCTGGCGAGCCACAGCCCAACGGTTGAATTTGTGAAGTTGTATACATGTTAATCGGCGCGAGAACTTCTATTGCGCGATGCAGGATCGGTAGCTTCTTCGTACACTACGTTACTCCGTACTTTAGTGTTTATTCTGTTGATGGCGTTGTCATATGTTTATGTTGCCGCTGCATGTGGAAGTCGCCACAAATGGATGAACAGAATCCAAGAATAGTGGTAACTGTACCCGTTGCTCGTGCAGAAGAGGCAACCATGTAGCATGGTGATCCACACTATGGCGGCCTATTAAGTTGCTTTTCCATATAGCTAACTTCAGGGTGTCGGTTTTTCGTGACTGTGCGCACGCGCATCGTATAAATTTACTATCAACATTTTTCCCTAATGCGCCTAAAGAAGTATAACTTCAAAAATGTGGATGACATGAAGTGTGCACTGTCTTTCAGAAAAACAAAATAACAATCGCCGATGAAGTAACTAATTACAAAGCGCTTCAGCGTAATGTCTCACTTTTTTTCAACATCAACTTTTGATTAATAATAAAATAATAAATATTTCGGACATCTAACACACAACGCCATCTATTCCCAAACTAAGCAGAGCTTGTAATATGGGTACTAGATAACTGATTTTAATACATAAATACTTTTTTTTTGTAAATACATACATATTATACATAGAAAACACCCAAACTCCGAAACAAATATTTGCAGATCATACAAACATTTGGTCCGACCCAGGATTCGAACCCGAGACCTCATGGATAGCAGTCGCGTACGCTACCAATGCGCCGCCGAGGCAGTCGGTTCACAATCACTTTCAGTCAACACCTCTTTTTTACTATTTATATTTTATAATTTTTGTACCACAGACTAAATATGAAACTCGTTTTTTAAGGTATAAACTTCAATATATTACTTACTAGACTTTGTCCGCGGCTCCGCCCGCGTATATGTCGGTTATCGCGGCAAATAGTAGCCTATGTGTTATTCTGATGGATCAGCTATATTACTGTAAAGTTTCATCCAAATCCGTTGAGTAGTTTTTACGTGAAAGAGTAACAAACATCCATCCATACTAACTTTCGCGTTTATATTATTACTAGCTTTTTGCCCGCGGCTTCGCCCGCAGCGGAGCCATTTAATAAGTATGAGAGATAAAGGGTAAGGGTGTAATGGAAATGAATCAATATGATAACTAAATTTTATTGCTTGGCTGAGATCAACAATTTTTTAAAACTATAATACTACATACAATGTGGTTTCAACGCCTTAAAATATGCTTTTGAAGTAGCTAAATTTGACGATTTTTTGACAAACAATTTTCGCAAATTTCGTAATTATTTTTTTTAATAAAATGTATCCTATGTTACTTATAATACCTTCAAGAGTATAGGTACAAAGTTTCATGATGATCGGTTAAGTAGTTTTTGCGTGAAAGCGTAACATACAAACTTACATTCGCATTTATAATAGTGTATTTAATAGGATGATCGAATTTAGACCACTAAGGCCTACTAGTAAATTCTTATTGTGGCTGCTTCCACTTGCGTTAAAACCTTCGTACATATATACTGTAGGTACGTTAAGAAATAGTTGAGGCCTTGTATTAAAAGAAAAACGAACAATTTTATCACAATGCCTATATAAAATGAACTTTACATGACAAATGCTAAGGTTTAAAATGTCGTAAAATGGTATTGTTGTCTATGTTCAACATTAAGGTGTATTACACTGGTACATATTTTATTTTGTTTCGTAATAATTCAGTGTATCCGATTTTTTATTTGTAAATAAACAAATTACAAGTTTGAACTTATCGACGGTTTCCGCACTAAGCTCGAGGCTTTTGTCGCGCCAACCAAGACTAGATTTCTATTACACATTGGAGCGAATTCTGCTGTTCTAGCATTCCGCCCCAGTCGAGCCTCTCCAACCTTCTTACATTTATTGTGCTTCGCGTGTTAGAAATTGATATCACGTCCGTAGAACATTTATTTTAATTAAAGTATGTCAAGTAGTTGCTCTGATAGTTTCAAGTTGTTTACCCTCCTCGCAAGGAGATTCATACTAGTAGACTTGATCAGAATTACAGTCTGTGATTTCTCAGAAAACCATCTCACCGAGTGAACGAGGTTATACGGTGCTTATCTTGCCTCTCTCGACCTCTTAGTCTTAGTCAAAGGCCGGGAACTCATTAATAGCTTTTGATTTACCTTAACATCAGGTCTTTGTACCAAGTGTGTTCGTATGGCAACCAGGACCGAAGGCGAAACGTGCTCTGCCAAGAACGAACACGTTAAGAATGGTCACCCGGCCATAGACTAACCTGATTATGATTGTTTAACTTTACAATTTGTTAACCTGTCCGGTTAACAGTGAGGCACAATCTATGCAAATAAATATTCTAAATATCGAAATCTGTGAAGTGTCTGATTGTTATTTCTAATTATCAGCTTTCAATAACCGCATATGAATTTAAATGTGGTACTTAAATCAAAAAATCCATTTTTAATCTCTAGAACGTCTGGAACGATTTGACGAAGTTTTCACTGACAGGCAGTTGATGATTATAAGGAGTACTTAGCTACTTTTTTTTAGAAAAACAATGCGTGAAAAAAGTAATATACACCGCGGGTTATACCGTGAATCGCAACTGGTAAAAATATACAACCTACTAATATAATAAACGTGAAAGTTTGTATGGATAGATGTTTGTTACTCTTTCACTTAAAACTACTGAACGGATTTGGATGGAACTTCACAGTAATATAGCTGATACATCAGAATAACACATGAGCTACTATTTGCCGTGATAACCATTCACGACATTTCCGCGGGCGTACATTATTAATCACGCTCAGTTAATAATCTTTTTCTCTCTTCTCCCTCCCTTAACTCCGACTTCATGAAGAGCTCGTTCTTTGTGCAAGCAGAACTTCTCTGGAATGCGCTCCCGCTCGAAGTCAGGAAATTCACAACCCGTTTTACATTCAAGAAGAAAGTACACGAACTCCTTCTAAATGAACTGGCAGAACTATCTCATCCATAACACACCCCATATTCCTGTATTCATAGTGTACATATGTGATGTATATGTGTATGTATACATGTAAGTACCTATAATATATGTGTATTTATATGTGTATTCGTGTTATAGTAGTGTTATATTAGTTTTGTATATGTAGTGTTATATTAGTGTAATATGAAACCTCTGTGCATCTACCTCACAACATTTCTACACCACCCACAGATTGACTGGAAAAGAATGTCATGGGCATTAAGTCCGCCGATGTAAAGGTTTAGCATAAAGTTTTGTAAATAAATAAATATTTTTAAGTTCCAATATAAACACAGCGTTACCTTTATTATCATTTTATGACAAATTTAAATCAATCTATGGTTCGCCGTTCCTAAACGTACGAAAGTTGCCGCCAAACATAATCGTGACAGAATTCAATGGCAGTTGAAAATAAATAATACATGGACGTTTAGTTTGTGAATGTTGAAATATAATAAAAAAAATATAATTTACTATGTTAATAATGTGGCGTAATGGAGTTTTGTGTTCGTTTATTTGCTTGTAAGTTGTATTTTTATACTTTTATTAGCATAAATTTCATCATCCAATTTACAATGTGTTTTTACTTGTAAAAATCGCGTAACATGATGTTAAATATTAAAAAGGCTTTCATAATCTGTTTCGAGAGAAGAAAAATAAGATTGAACTAACTCTTTTTAACAAGAGATATTATTGTTTTTATGAGTCGAAATTACCAACTTATACCACTTCTATTTTTTTTTCTCTTTTAAAAAGACAACTCCCGCATTGTGAATATACATTCCTGTATCACGGGGATCTTTACAAACATACATGAAACGGACACAAAGTATACCCAGACTTAGAATAATAATTTATGGTTCACAGAAAGTGTTGTTCCATGTAGGATTTGAACCCACAACACTTGGCGCAGTACGAAGCGGTGTGGCGACCACTGGAACCACTTTTTTTTGTACGTGTGGAAAACCACTCGGGCCTGCACCCCACCGGGTTTTGCGGCGGGGCGGTGTGTCGGAATCGAGCTGATTAAAACCACACTGCGTGCCACTCTGCGCCTGAGGCGGGAGAGATCCGGGAACCGCTTTCTTACACCATCCGGACCCCTCCCAGGACCATTGAAACCGCTAGACCAACCGTGTAGTCTGTTGGTTTGAAATTTGATGTACCCACTGTTACTTTAGCGATGTTGCTGTGATATAAATGTGAATCCTGACTTTATGAAGCCAAACCTTGGATTAGTTACCATTACACTCCGGATCAGTAAACATTCTAACCATTAAATTCCCTAATACTTACAGTAAAGTTTTGGAACACCCCACCACGAACTTTGTAATTTATTTTCCTTTAAAAGACCATTCTCGCATCTATATATCTAAATACAAATAAATAAAATTGGAGTGTCTATTTGTAGTACTAAAAAACCGCCTTTTACCAAATGCATATGTATTTGGGTGTAATCTCAGGAACGGGTGGATCGATTTAGACGGGGCTTTCACTGGCAGATAGCTGATGATAACCAAATTTCATTAAAATTGTTATTTTTTAAAACAGATTATATGTATTACACGTTTTCCGTCAAAATAAAAATACTTCTACATACCCCATATATAAGTATTTTTATTTTGACTAGATACTTTAAAAAAGCAGGTAGATATTGAATTTGGAAACGTTTTATAGCACCTGCTTATTTAATACCATCTGACCCAGCGAACTTCGTACCGCCATATTAATTTTCGTGAAATTTTTCTGAATCACCTAATAACTTACTTGAGGCCGTGTTAACTCCGTGTATACGACTAAGCGGATTTAGAAAATATGACACCTCCGATTGTCTTTTAATTTTTTTTCCATACAAACCTTGTCCTGACAATAACAAACACATAAAAAAAGAATTATCCAATTCGGTGCAGTCGATGGAAAGTTATGCGCGTACATACTTAAGTCTTATTCTTTGAAACTCCAAACTGTTTGATTAAAAAAGTGTGTGTGTACTTATGTACACGCGTTAGTATAGAACTGTATGTATGTATGTATAGTTCTTTGACACGCTCTAGAGCCTAAACGGCTTCGCGTATTTTTATGTGAGTGATATCAATAAATTCGCCTTAGTCGTGAGAGTGACACTGGGTACATCAAAAATCAGAAAAAAAATACGCAATCAACTTTAATAAAAAAAAAACATTAAAATACCGTAGGCGACAGTTTTGAAAACTACAGGATCTTAGAAAACTTTGTTAGTTTTAGCGACTGTAGTATTCTAGTACCTGCTATTTGCAGTCGGTTATAAATACAATAATAATTTGTTTTTTTCATTACAGATTGGCACAACAATTGGAAGTCAGGGCGCTTAAACGATTTAAGAATAGCAGCAGAAGTACGGTTTGATGTTTTTTGCATGCTTTAATTTAGTTTTTCCGGTCCCGATGTTTGTCCGTAATCAAATCTTGCAAGTTAAATTTGATCCACTTCCCGATTTCTGATTGATCTGGAATTTAAATCTAGAATAGAATAGAATAGAATACACTTTATTGTACAACAGATATAACAGTTTACATAAATATATAGTTAACATAATACATCAATTGAATCACCGTGTATAATAGGCGGCCTTATCGCTAAAAAGCAATTTCTTCCAGGCAACCTTGATCTAATCCAGGCAATCTACCTCATCTTCCAGGCAATCTACCTCAAGTTCTGATGACAATGCAATCATACTCGGTATAATTATTAATCAAAATGGCCGCTGCTATAAAATGGCGTCGTACATATTTCAGTACAATATTTATTTATGTATTTAATTAATTTTTCTGCAATTACATTGCAAAAGGCGGACTTAATGCCATGGGCATTATCTTCCAGTCAACCTTTAGGTGGTGCAGAGCTACGTGTAATAGGTGTATTTATGAAGGAAGTGAAATTTATTGTTAGAATTGTACAAGGGTGTTCAAGGTATATGAAGATATCATCATATAACATAAATATCATCTCCGCATACACACATACGCATACGTATGCATACCATTACCATATATATATATATACATACATATACCCAATATATACTTATACAAACATATAGATATACATATTGGTATATATACATACCTACATAACATGGGTATCAAATGAAAGAGCTTTTTTTTTATTAACAAGTTATGAAAACTTGCTTTTAAAATGTAAATTAATCAGTTATTTTTATGAGAATCGGAGACGTATATGAGCCCTCTTTATGGTATACTAACCGACCCGTGCTCACTGCGTTGGGAGATTAAGCGCTCGCATTTCTTCAAAAAAGAAGGGTGTTAGAAGTTGGAAGTCGATGTCTGTCTGCGTGTGTCTGTCTGTGGTATCGGACGATCGATTTCAAACGGTATGCTATCGTCAGCTATCTGCCGGTGAAAGTCCCGTCGAAATCGGTCCGGCCGTTCCAGAGAATAGCCGGAACAAATAAACAAAGAGACAAAAATTGAAAAAACTTTATTATTGTATATGTACACCGTGTACAAATGCTTATGCATATAGAAAAAGCGATTATTTTAAAATTACAAACAGACACTTTAATTTTATATATTTACATTAGGTATGTGCCGGTATCCACGTACAGCGCAACAAAACATACTGCAATCTACAGCGCCATCCACCATATACACACTGAACTAAACAGAAACTAATCCTGTATCGCGACACAGAAGTTCTTCTTAGTATACATGGAACTTTCTAACATCAAGCGCCGACCCACCAGGCATGATCATTCCTGGTCGGAGGATCCTCCCTGTAATTACTCACATACTTAACCCACTCACTTTTCTTCCGTACAGAACTTATCTTTCGCGTTCTAAGACTAACTATGCCAGCGAGTTCGTCCTCGTGGATTAGTGACTTTGAGTAGTATTTATACCACCTTTCATCCCCCCTTTCAACCCTCTTTTCTCTTTAAGAAGTAGCCTAATCCTTTCCCAGGCTCTACACTATCTGTGTAAAAATTTCATTTAAATCGGTTCAGTAGTTTTGGCGTAAAAGCGCGACAGATAGAGCAACTTTCCCATTTTTCATATTCATCCGTGATTCACGTCCGTAAAGTCACGTTAAGCAGTCGGTCGCAGTTGTTATTATACGACAACAGTCGTGAAGCTTAGTTGGAGGCCTTCGGGCGGCTTAAAAACGTCCAACGCCAAGACACGTAGCCACAACGTTGTCTTGCCAGTCCCCAACCCGCACTTGGCCAGCGTGGGGACGTATGGCCTTAACCCTTTCCTGAGAGGAGACCCGAGCTCAGCAGGGGGACATTATGGGTATTTGATGATGATATTATTAAGGATTAAGTTTAAGTGGTAATAGATATACTTGTGCTAAGAGGCGGCTTCGTCTGCCGTAGAATGAACCCGTTTCAAGTGAAGTGTGAAGTGAAAGTGGCGGGTCTTGCAATTTTTTACAATTTATTTTATATTTCTGATGGCATATATACCTTTGAATTATTTCGCCCAGTTCGTAATAAATAACACGCTATGCATATATACCTTATTAAGGTCACTCCTAAAGTACCTCTGTGTTGGAGGAACATGACATTCATGTCTCCACATGAACCCCTGAAACTCGAGAGTAACAGTGCAAAAATAAATAAATATTTCGGACATCTAACACACTACACTATCTAGTCTAATGGGTACTAAACAACTGATATAAATACATATTTACTGTGGCGACTTCCACATACTACGCAACAACAGAAATACACTACAGCGCCATCTACCGCAGATACACTGAGCTACGGAGTAATGTAGTACACGAAGAAACTACCAATCTTACATAGCGCAATAGAAGTTCTCGCGCCGATAAGCATATATACAACATTCCAACATCAACCGTTGGGCAGTAGCCCGCCAGGCTTGATCACCTCGCCTGGTCGGAGAAACAGTTCCCCCACATTTACTTTTTATGTAAAAACATATTATGCATAAAAAATACTTCTAGGTCATTTAGTCCGACCCGGGAATCGAACCCGGGACCTCAAACACAGCAGTCGCATACGCTACCACGGCTCCACCGAAACAGTCGTTTCATCCTTTACGCTCTCTTCCTCAGAATAATTTATTTTCGAATTTCACAGATTTCCACAACATGTCGCTACAGCGGCTAACAGCACTGCGCGCGTTAATGAACAGTCATCCTACTGCGCTTGCAGCTTACATCATACCTACTGCTGATCCTCACAATGTAAGAAGCACCACCATCATATTCTCAGACTAGCAATCCACCGCTGGACCTAGGCCAATCCTTATAAAGAAGGCTTTGGTCTGAGCCACGCTGCATAAAGAGCATTGGTAGTTGAGCCATGCTGATTTCAGCACGAACGGGGTAGTACTACCTTCTCTTCTTCTTCTTTTGATGATATGGCAACCAGCCGGATCAGCTATTTCTGCCCATGTCAAGTATTTAATGTCTTCAATTCTAAGTTTTCCAAGTCTTCAAGTCTTCGTCGTGATTGAATTAATGATAAAAAATATAACAAATGTGGATGACATGAAATGGGGACCGTCTTTCGCAAAAACAAAAAACGATCTCCTACTACCTTCTCACAGAAGGTCAACCTAAAATGACAGCATTCGTACTGTAATGTTTCGTTAGCGAGTGCCATACCGGGGCCTAATGATGCATAAGCATTACTAGGTCGCCAATGGTTATCATGATACATTGACTGCTTTCGCAATGAGTGTGGTGACCACCACTTTTGGATTCTGCTGATGTTTTCCATCAGGTAGAGTAATCACTTCGACAGTCCTATATATAAAAAAATGTACACAAATCTGCTATGGTCATCAAGGTAGGTCATAAAAGGCGGTTACAAGAAAAGAACGCGCAACTGACGGTCGACCACACAAAAAATCAACTGGTTTGTTTTTTCAATGTGACTGCAGTTAAGAAACAATGCTTAAACCTATATTGTGTTAATAAATGCTTTTCTTACCAAACCTTTGAAAAATTGATAAAATTTTTACATTGACAATTTAAGTACTTGGAGATTAGTTCGGTAGTTTTTTTTTTGCTGAATTTTCTAATAATGAATCCTTGCTCTATCTATTTATCGCTCTCGCTCTCGCTAAAATCGTTGGAGCCATTTCCGAGATTCAGATTATCAATATACAATTGCCTCGCACAACATAACTGTGGAATGAACTGTCGCCTGCGGTATTTCCGGGCCAACACGTCTTTACCTTAAACCCTTAAGAAATGAGCGTACTCTTTATTAAAAGGGCGGTAAAGCGCTAGTGACGCCTCTGGTGTTGCGGATGTCTATGGGTGGTGGCGATCGCTCACCATCAGCGATTCATCTGCTCGTTTGTCCTCTATTTATTTTAAACCAAATTGTGTCTCGACACTTGAAATTTTTGTTTCGAGATTTGCATTTTTTGTGCTTCAAGACTTGCATTTTTTGTGCTCCAAGACTTGCATTTTTTGTGCTTCGAGACTTGCATTTTTTTAAGTATATGTTTTATGAGATGTTTCCTTCCCTCTCACAGTCAGAATACATAGCACCAGTAGATGCACGTCGGGAGTGGATATCGGGATTCACAGGGTCCGCTGGTACAGCCGTGGTGACTGCAACGGAAGCACTAGTATGGACTGACGGAAGGTACTACACGCAGTTCGAGAAGGAAGTCGATTTGAAGCTATGGACTCTGATGAAGCAGTGTGAGTATACTTCTAAGAAAATCTAGATTTAATAGTCCATCTGTCTGTAAAATGTCGTAGCTAAGTTGCTAAACCGATTTCGTTTAATCGGTATAGAGCTGAATCGGTGGAGGTTTAGGCAAATGTTAATAGATAATAGAATTACTATTTTGTTATACTAGTTTTATCTGACTACACTACTTTAAAATCTTGATAAAAAAAGCCATTTTCCACTTTTTGGAAATGACTAATATCTAGACGACTGTCCATCATTGTACCACCATTTGGGGGAAAATTGTTTTTTTTTTTTTTTATATTTAAGCTGCCAAAATGACTCTGCCTTGCCTGATGGAAAGCATGAGCAGAATCCAAGCGTGGTGGTCACCATCCTCAATGCGAAAAAGAACAATGCAGCATGGTGACCCACACTATGGCGGCCTGGAGGGAAAGGGGATGGTGAGGGGGATAGGGGGCGTTGGATTGGGGTATGGGCCTCCGGTATCCTCACACACTCGATGAAACACAGCGTAAGCGCTGTTTCACACCGGTTTTCTGTGAGGCCGTGGTATCATTCCGGTCGAGCCGGCCCATTCATGGACTTTTGGGTGAAAATTGCCTACTGTTGGACATAAGTCTCTCCGTGGAATGGAGTTATTGGCCTATTATCCCACGTTGTCCAAACGAATTGGTATAAAGTTTCTGTCAAGTGTACCTTCTCCCTGCAGTGTTATCCTGGTAGTAAGCTCCCTCAATCGGCTCTTACGACACCCAATGGAAATTGGCATACAAGTTTGTAAATGTGTGTGTGCCATTTGACCTTTGTCTGGGTAACGGAATATTCCAAAGTTATTTATTCAACTTGAAGTTCAATCAACTGTGATATTTGAACACGTATGAAATCTAAAAAATAACTGACTGTTATAAGACACCGATAAAAAAGAAATATCATTGGAAATTAAAACGGTCAAGTGCGATACGGACTTGCGCTCGAAAGGTTCTGTACTATTATCTACCCGTTGCCGTTATTAATATCTGCCTGATGGAAATCATAAACAGAATGCAACTGTAGTTCTTTACAAGAGTAATACGTGGGAGAGCCACGCTTCAGCATGAAAGACCGGAGAGATATCACGGCCTCACAGAAAACCGGCGTGAAACAGCGCTTGCGCTGCGTTTCACCGAGTGAGAGAGGATACCGGAGGCTAATACCGCAAGCCCTCCCCCATCCCCATCCTTTTCCCCATCGCTCAAAGACCGGCAACGCACTTGTGACGCCTCTGGTGTTGCAGATGTCCATGGGCGGCGGTAATCGCTTACCATCAGGCGATACGTTTGCTCGTTTGACCGCGATTGCTAAAAAAAAGTGGCGTATCATTATGAATGCCGACTATACAATAGTACAGCATGCTCACCCACCCATTTAAGATGCTTCTGCATCATCAGCCGCATTCACCATCGAATCACGACAGAATGCTGTCATTTTAGGTTGGTCTTCTGTGGGTAGTAGTCCCCTCTCCCTCCCCCGGTCAACCCGGACAATTCGTTTTGAAATCACCGTAGCTCTCTTATTTCTCTTATTTTATAAAAAGACAACACCCGCATTAGGAATATACATTCTTGTGTCGCGGGGATCTTTACAAACATACATGAATCGGACACAAAGTACACCCAGACTTAGAACAACAATTTATAGATCACACAAAGTGTTGTCCCATGTAGGATTTGAACCCACAACACTTGGCGCAGTAGGAAGTGGTGTGGCGACCACTGAAACCACTTTTTCTTTTTTTTTGTGGAAATCCCCTCGGGCCTTCACCCCACCGGTGCTTGCGGCGGGGCGGTGTCTCAGAATCGAACCGACTAACACCACACGGTGTGCCACTATGCGCCTGAGACGGGAGGGATCCGGGAACCGCTTACTTACGCCATCCGGACCCCTCCCAGCGCTTGCCCGCACTGAAGCGGGCACCGTCTCTAGATGTTATATCCTCTCAATTTAGGCGACGTACGGCACACGCGTAACGTCGCCCCCTCGCGGCTGGCCTAGGAAGCGGATGGAGGGGAGAACCTGTCCCGCCCATCCACAAGTGCGTTGCCGCTCTGACAAAGTGTTGTCCCATGTAGGATTTGAACCCACAACACTTGGCGCAATAGGAAGAGGTGTGGCGAAACAACTAGGCCAACCGTGTAGTCTAACCGTAGCTCTGATACCTCTAAATTGTAATGTGATGGCTTAGAAATGAGCAAGCATTAAAATCCGTTTTCAACGTAATGTCCGTTTTAAAGTAACGTTATGTATTGACCTTTCAAACTAGTTTGAATATTGAAATTTTTGTTCTGATTCTTCTTGAATGTTTTTCGTATTCCGTGTGGATTAGAATACGGAAAATAACAACCCCTATACATCCCGGGGGTGTCGAAACAGCCGACGGGTCAGTGCCTACGTACGGAGTAGCGGCGAAGATACTTATTTAGTAAATTCAACCTAAAGTTCTTAAGAATATATGTTTAGACATTTTAACACACAACGCCATCTAGTCCCAAACTAAGCAGAGCTTGTTCTGTGGGTACTAGACAACTGATATTAATACTTATATATTTTTTTTGAAAATACATAAATAGAAAATACCCAAACTCCGAAATAAATATTTGCAGATCACACAAACATTTTGTCCGACTCTGGTATCGAACCCGAGACCTCCAGCATAGCAGTCGCATTCGCTACCACTGTGCCAGAGAGGCAACTAAATTAAATTACAGCCACCATTACAAGTGAGCGGTTGGTTTAATTTCGTTGCGTCAAATACAGTTTAAATCGCTGAATATCTTGGTCGATACTATCCGGGGCTGATCGTTAGGGAGCAAAACCTCGAAGGTCAGCAGCATAGAAAAGAAAACTTGACACCAACCTTATACCAACCAGTATGGACAACGTGGTGGAGTTGAACAAAACTTCTTTCGTAAGAAGACACATATGACCAGGTGTTGTTAAAGAATGACGTGGCAACATGTTATATATCATTGTCACGTTCCGCTCGAGCCGAGCGTGCGAGCGAGAGCGTGGAACAAGCGATAGAGAACCACGTGAGGGCTAATCCGTTCGGCTTGTGACGCATATTTTTCCTCAATAAATACTCTTGTCACGTAAAATTATCGACTAACATAACAATTTTTATGACAAAGACAGCTCCCGCTCTGGGGATATATCCTCTATCGCGAGGTACTTCACAAACATACCAACATGAAACGGACAGTTAAACTCAGAACAACCATTTTTGAATCACACAGTCTTGTCACATGTAGAGAATGAACATATAAAAAGTCCCCTGCGACACATTGTAATGTTCCTAATTCGGATATTATCTGTCGTAAAACTTAAATTGACCCATATTGTCTACAGCCCTACCCGATACTCCCAGCATTGAGAAATGGTTGACCACCAAACTGAAAGACGGTGCTGTAGTGGGTGTAGACCCTTATACCTTCACCAGAGAGGAGTGGACACCATTGCAGGTAAGAGCAGTAGAGGTAGTCGTTTCTTTTAGTTAGTAACACAGTGAACACACACACACACACATACGCGAACGTCGATCTATTTCTTGCTAATTTCATTTGAAAACTACATCATACACAATTTGCGTGTGTGTGTGTGCGTGGAATCGTGCGTGCTTTAGTGCGTGCATTAGTGCGTGCGTTAGTGCGTGTGTTGGTTCACGCGCTAGTACGTGCGTTGGTGCGTACGTTAGTGCACGCACGCACCCTGATTGTGTTTTATTCTGTCGCTTCATTTCATCTTTTCTTTTCCCACATGTATCATGAAACAGACGGCTTTGACGAGAAACAGTATGAAACTGCTGCCAGTTTACAAGAACCTGGTGGATGAAGTCAGAATTCAACTCCACGATCCACCACCGGCGAGGCCGAACAATGCAATAATACCGCTACCTGTAAAATATACTGGTGAGTTTTTTTAAATTGATGAGCCCGCCAAATTGATTATACTCTGCCTGGTGGAAAGTATGAGGAGAATCCAAGAGCGGTGGTCACCATAATCATTGCGAATGCAGACAATTGTTGCATTGTCTGCATTCGCAATGCAGCATGGTGACCCACACTTTGGCGGCCTTTTGCATTATTGGGCCTCCGGTCTCGCAGTCAGTAACGAAACACGCCATCACGAATGCTGTCACTTCAGGGTTTTCTTCCGTGAGAGGGTAGTACCACCCTGGCCGCGCAGGACGAACGTCGAAATCAGCTTAACTCTACTACCATTTAAATGCAATTGCAAGAGCTTTTTGTGGGGGCAAAGGGAATATTGAAAACTTGCCATAGCAAAAACCATCGACACAAGGAAAGCAAATATTATTTTGAGGCCGTGAAAACCTTTGAAGAGTCTGAAATTAAAACCATACTAACTATTATTTTGAAAAACATATCGACTAGTGAAGCTATAGTATGTAAAATGTTACGTACGACCTATAAAATTGTGTTGGCGAATGAATTTTTTTTTTATGGAATCGCGGGCAAACGCACAGACGTATCACCTGATGGTAAGCGATTACAGCTGCCCAATGACATTTGCAACACCAGAGGCGTCACAAGTGCGTTGCCGGCCTTTGGGGGATAGGGAGGAGGATAGGTATGGGGGGAGGGGTTGAGGTATGGGCCTCCGGTATCCTCACTCACGCGGTGAAACACAGCGCAAGCGCTGTTTTACAACGGTTTTCTGTGAGGTCGTGGTCCTCCGGTCGAGCCGTCCAATTCATGCTGAAGCGTGGCTCTCCCACGGTAATCATTACATTTAATGTGTCGGAAGGCGAGTGGACGGAAATAGACTAGTTCCCTCACAAGGAATCCTAGTGTGGGACCTAGGGATCAAACCCTGTACTTGTATACATTTGAAATAATAAAGAAAAGTTGTTGTGATTATTTAGTGGAATCAAAAATCGATTTAAAAAGCTTAACGGTCTCAATAAGAGTCGCATACTTTATTCGACTATTGCATGCTCCAATATTATCGATCATGTTGCCAAATTTTTCAATACTTCAAGAACTTTACACCGCTGTAGACCAGACATACCCATAAATAAAGAAGATAACAAAACTTAATTGGTAAACGTTACCATACCATCAGACCATAACATGATGGACACGGACACGGACAAAACAAATAGAAAAGCTTAGCAAACATCGGATTAGTGAGCTGAAGTGGCAGTGGGCTGGCATTATTAGCCTCAGAAACTGATTATCGTTGGGGTAAACGAGTTCTTGAGTGAACGTTTTGTGGGACGCCCACAGGCCAGGTGGAGATCACTCCACTCTTGCAATCTGGCTGGCAGGAGCTGGATGCGAGAAGCCGAGGATCGAACCGAGTGCCGTGAAATTGGAGAGACCTATGTCCAGCAGTGATAATGATGATGATAAATATGCGAGTGAGTGATTTATATTCATATAAATCTTTTACACGAATTAGCATATATGTCGTTATGTGTATATAATATTATTAATCGTTTATGTATGTGTGTGTGCAGGCGACAAGGTATCTCTTGGGATTTATCGTTGACTGCCCTTCTAATGTTTATTTCTTTGTTCTCAAGTTCGAAGTCTTCTAATCTTATTTTTGTTTGTGCCAGGCAAAACAGCAGGACAAAAGATTAAAGAACTTCGCAGCAAGATGACTGAGAATAAGGTGTCTGCTCTGGTGATTAGTGCTCTTGATGAAGTGGCATGTAAGTATGGTTTCCTCAACTGATCTTCCTTGGTGGGTTGCGACCCACCGATTGATGTTGAGAAGTTGCATGTATGCTAATTGAGAATTTTTAAATCGCAATACGGGATTAGCAGTTACTCCCTAGTACGGTGTGTCTTCGATAGATGGCGCCTTATGTAGATCTATGCTTTGCACGAATCAATAAATGTTGTGTTTAGTTATGGCGACAGATGATGACATACTAACAGCTGTAATTTTATTTTGAAATTATCCAGGGTCCTATTGAAAATATACACAAAATTCTATCCTAATTGGTACACCTGTTTAGGATGAGTTAGGTGACAAAGACACCATCCGGATAGCGTAAGATCCGGATGGTGTAAGAAAGCGGTTCCCGGATCTCTCCCGTCTCAGGCGCAGAGTGGCACACCGTGTGGTTTTAGTCGGTTCGAATCCGACACACCGCCCTGCCGCAAAACGGTGGGGTGAAGGCCGGAGGGGGTTTCCACACGTAAAAAAAAGGTGATCAACGAAGGTTTGAGATCAGGCGACCGTGTGTGAGATGTGTCCAGTTATCAGTATACTACCGGTTTACGCCGCTCCGCCTGCGTGTACTTCGGTTATACCGGTAAAGAGTAGCCTTCCTGTCCTTCCTCGAGTATCAAAGTAACTCCAAATTGATGCATCGGTTCAGCCGTGAAACCGTAAAACACAAACCGACAGAGTAACTCTAGAATTTGTAATAGTATAGATTTTTGTTTCAGATACCCTCAATCTTCGCGGCACAGATATCAAGTACAATCCAGTCTTCTTCTCCTACCTGATCATCACTCCGGATGCTGTTAACCTATTTGTTAACGGGTCACTGTCCGACGATGTACACACACAATTAAAACAAGAAGGCTTGTCGGACTTTGAAGTGCGACAATACAGCGAAGTTGAGGAGTATTTGAAGACATTAGCTGTGAGCATGATTTGCCTATATATTTTTACCTGAAGATAAGAATTTTACCTTACCCTGTAACCTTACCCTGTAACCTTACCCGTACTATACTCTGAATCCCTTAGTAGGGAACGGATGTCATGTGACCAGGCAAGGTAAATTGGCACGAGAATATCTATATCGCGATTCAAGATTACAATTAATCCGTAGTTTGGTGAGGAACAGCTGTCACCAATACGAAAAACCTTTCAACCAGGCGAGGTGATCATGCGACCAGGCTTTGGGCCAAAGGTTGATGTTAGGAAGTAGTATGAGTTGAGAGAAATAAACATAAATACATTTAACTTTGGGAACTTTCAGTAGATAAGCTAATCGGAGCGATAATTTCTGTATCGAGTTACAGTATTAATAGTTACTCTGTAGTTCGATGTGTCTTCGATAGATGGCGCTGTAGTATGTTTTTGTTTTGCACTGTATGTGAAAGTCGCAATACTTTATATTGTTTAGCCTACTCGTTCGTGTCGTGATGGTAACATATTATAAGAATATAGAGTGTGCCGACTGTGAAAGAAGGAGGGTTATATTTTTTGAGTGTATGTATGTATATTTGTTTGTCACACCCTTGAGCCAAAACGTCTTGTCGTATTTTTATATGAGTGTTGTCAATAGATTCGTCTTAGTCGTGAGAATGACACTGGGTACATCAAAATAAACAAAATGAAGGATTTTTGGAGCCAAAAAGTAAACTCAAAAAAAAGATTTTAAATTATATCTAGTACCAAAATAAAGAATTTTTAACGGTGGTTACTATATGTAGAGGGAATTCTGTAGAAAACTTATAGTTCTTATATAAGAAAATATCAGAAAGATTTTTATTGTTTCAGAAACAATTATCAGGGTCTGACAGTGGTAATTATATCTGGTTGTCTGGTTCATCTAGCGAAGCTATACACAGAGCAGCTGCTGGGGTAAGTCTATATATGAAAATAAATAGATTAAATAAATACATCAAATTAAAACAATTTTTTATTAAATGTGTGGGAAAATAAACTTTTTACATAAAAAGAAAAATTGAAATTTTGCTGTTTATCCTGCTAATCCCTGGAGAGGCTGGACTGATTTTGACAGGGCTTTCACTGACAGATAACTACTAATATAAAGAATAACTTATGCTACTTTTATTTAAACTATAACGCTATCTAATCTAAGAGGTATTGTGGCATTTAAGAAGATGCCTATCATATTATGATAGAGTGTGTTCTGATCGAAAACGTGCGGTATAATTTCTTATTTATTACAACATAACAAAAACCGCGTACCTGGATGGGTGACCGCTGGTGGCATGTTACCATGAGTGTCTCCGTGATTCGGAGGTCACGTTAAGCAGTCGCTGCCGGTTGTTATCATAGGATAACAGTCGTAAAGCTTAGTTGGAGGCCTTCAGGCGGCTTAAAAACATCCAACGGCAGGATTACGTAGCCACAACGTTGTGTTGCTAGTCCGCAACCCGCACTCGGCCAGCGTGGGGACGTATGGCCTTAACCCTCTCCTGGGAGGAGACCCGTGGGACATTATAGGTTATTCATGACGATGATTATGAACCCGAGCCCAACAGTGGGACATTATGGGTTGTTGATGATGATTGATGATTACAAAGAACCTAAAACAACTTGTCATTTGTAATGAAATATTGGCTGTTCCCCTTTCGGAGACGGCAAAAGAGCTGTATCAAGTAGTTCTTGTTAGTATCAGGGGCGGTAATCATTATGTACACGACATTATATATATTGTATAGATATAGCCTAGATTAAATAATTGTTTTATAAATGTTGTTGATTTAATGGAGTGGTAAAGTCCCGAAGGACTAAAACTGCTTAAATAAAGAAAAACAAAATCTAAGAGCTACCGTTTTATGTTTCACAACTTTCATATCGTCAGAGAACCACCAAACTATATCCCCTGGTCTTGGTTACAGGTTGACGTGCTTGAAAAACCTCTCCGTCTAAAATCTGAGGTCTCACCAGTAGCTCTCATGAAGCTGGTCAAAAATGACGTTGAACTTAATGTAAGTATATATATTTACCTCCATAATGTGGGTCACCATGCTGCATTGTTCTTTTTCGCATTGAGGATGGTGACCACCACTCTTGGATTCTGCTCATGCTTTCCATCAGGCAGGGCAGAGTCATTTTGGCAGCTTAGATATAAAAAAAATAAAATAAAAAAAATAACTAGGAAAATATGAAGTCGAAAGTAATTCTGTCTGTCACACTTGAAGGGCTTAACTGTAAAGTATAGAGAGCAGCACGTAACTTGGCCAGATTCGTTAGATGCGCAGAAGTCGTTTATGAATTAAAAATTTTAGCGGCGTTGTGCCTTTGTGATGGGTAAAAAATGTTAAACTCGCGTCAGGACACATGACCTGATCGAAAATTCGTAAGACGGAGGAAGGGTAGACCATAAATTGCCATGTTTGTGTACGATTGCGCAATAAATGAATATTGTATTTTACCACATAAATGATAGTAGTTTTATACTGATAATTAATGCAATTCGTTCAAAATAACCCTAACCATTGAACGTTAATATTCAAGTTTTCATTTCTGGCGGCACTCCCAGAGCTACCCCTTTTTAGGTTCCTTTGTTTGATAGAGGGATATGGGGTTCGTAGTAGCATCGTTCCAATTGGAGCGCCAGTCGACTACATTTCGATTTTGTTGCACTAAGTGTAGTATGCGCCAATATATCCCCACTACGCCGAAATCAGGCCAAAATACGTGCTGTCGCCTATACATCGACTTTAACGAAATTTGTTAGGAAGATACTTTGATTCTTGAAGGATTTAGGCTACTCTTTAACAGTAATGCACACAGGCTGTCAAAAGCTAGTAAGAAACAAATATAGTCTTGTGGTGTGGGATTAAGAACACGGGGTGTCACCACCCCTATTTACCCTGTGGGTGTGGTAAGAGCCGACTGAGGGAGCGAACTACCAGGACAACAGCACTGCAGGGAGAAGGACGACTCCATACCAACTATACCCACCTGTATGGCCAGCGTGTTTTTTTATGCAGTAGAGGATAAACGAGCATGTGTATCGCCTCATGGTAAGCGATTACCGCTGCCCATGGACTCCCGTAACACCTGAAGGGTCACAAGTATGTTGCCGGGCTTTGGAGGATGGGAGGAGGCGTTGGGATATGTTTTTCGGCTATCCTCACTCACTTGGTGAAATTCACAGCGCATCACTCCGGTCGAGCCGGTCCATTCGTGCCGAAGCGTGGCCCTCCCACGGTTAAAAGCGGTGGTACAATAGGATTAAACCTCCTTTATGAAGATAGGCCTATATCTAGCTATAGACTGTTAAGGACTGTTGATGTGTGATGTGTATAAAGTAAAAAAGTGGACTTTCGCTGTGAAACAATAAGGCAGAAATTAATATCCTTTAATTAACAACAGTATGGGCGGGTAGACGAATATGAACCTTATCACTGCGATTGTATGTTGCTTTTGCATTGACCTAATTAATTTATTCCTATTTTCGGCTTTTATTATCTACCGAGTGTTGAAGTCTTTTGAAACTTAGTTCAACTTATATTCTTGGTACAAAATACAATAACTTGTAAAACAGACATAAATCAGTACCTACGAAAAATAATAAAATATTGGGGCAAGCGAATTTGATTCTAATTGAAGCTACATTAGGTTGTATTTCATTTCTTATTTGGGCTCTTTTCATTTATCATGTATCTGTTCTTACTTTTGGCGCCATCTAACGAAAACACATGGAACTACGAAGAAACTAGTAATCGTGCATCGTGCAATGGAAATTGTCTTAATGACATTAGTGGAGATTTGAATATTTCTTATTTCTGTGTGCAGGGTTTCCGCCGTTGTCACATCAGTGATGGGATAGCCGTGACCAGATTCTTCAGATGGTTACACAATAAGATTGATTCTGGAGCCACAATTACGGAGATACAGGCCTCTGATAAACTGCTGGAATTCCGAAAGTAAGTATACCACTCAAGTGTTAGAACGGCGGAGCCATCCATGATATCATAACTTACACCCCGGTGGAGCATTGGTGCCGTATGTTACTGCAGTGCTTGAGGTCTTGGGTTCAATTCCCGGGTTGGACTAAGTGTTTGTATGATCTGCAAATATTTGTTTCGGAGTTTAGGTGTTTTCCATCTACTCTCTAATATTATAAAAATTCAAAGCTTACTCTATCCGTTACGCTTTCACGGCTAAACCGTGGTCTCGTTTTAAATGAAATTTTGTATGGAGATACTCTAATACATGGCGAAGCGACATACAAGCAGACAGAGCCGCGGGGAATAGCTAGAGTTAGCGTAGATATGTATATATTCACAAAAAAGTGTATAAATGGGAGAGCCAATCTTCGGAATGCATGGGCCGGCTCGACCGGAATGATATAACGGCCTCACAGAAAACCAGTGTAAAACAGCGCCTGCACGCCAACAGCCGCCAATGCACTTGTGACGCCTCAAGTGTTGCGGGTGTCTATGGGCGGCGGTAATCGCTTACCATCAGGCGACACGTCTGCTCGTTTGCCACCTATTCCATAAAAACATAAGTATTTCATAAAGCAATTAGACTATTATTAAAAGCTCTAATTGGTTTAAAGCTACATCGTGTTGTGTGTACTGTGCCTGAATTTTTATTTTCTTCCAGAGAAGGCCCAGACTTCATGGGACTATCTTTCGAGACAATCTCCAGCGCTGGACCCAATGGTGCCATCATTCATTACAGCGCTTCGAGAGAAGGCGTCCAGAAGGTGATTGAGAAGAACGAAGTGTTTCTTCTGGATTCTGGGGGACAGTATAAGTAAGTTTAGTGGTATTTGTAAAACTATGCATCGCTGGAGTATCGCACTCAAGATCTCAGTGCGACTAAAGGCACTTAACCTAGATAAATTGGCATTCTACAAACGTAAACGTTAATAGAAAACTAACAAATGTATGGGAATGATGTCATCTTAACGCTAAGCCAGGTGGTTCTATTATACATGAAAATAGAGGCGTTAGCTAGAAAAAGAACGGACGCCAAACAGTTGCTACTTGCCAAGAGGTATCTTCTCGGAGGGTAAAACAGAGGACCTTTTATCTGATGGTAGGTGATTCCCATCGCACATTTTTCTTGCGATGCGAAGCTGGCCAAAGTGAGTCTACTCCGCCTGCTGGAAAGCTCGAGCAGAATCCAAGAGTAGTGGTCACCAGGCTCATTGCGAATGCAGACAATGCAAAAAATGCAGCATAGAGACCCATGCGATGGCGACCTATTAAGATGCTTCTGGAAAATTGGGCCTCTGGTCTCGCACTCACAATAAAATCCGACAGCACGAATTTTGTCACTTCAGGGTATTTTTCTGTGCGAGGGTAGTACCGCCTCTATTTACCTAAATGGTTGTTTTCCAGAACCGGTACCACAGATATAACTCGAACTCGCCACATGGCAAGGTCTCCCACGCCCGAGCAAAAGTCTGCGTTCACCAGAGTCCTGAAGGGTCAAATCATGATGGGCAGTGCACTTTTCCCACAAGGGGTCAAGGTGAGCATAGGAACTAGATAACCTTACATATCTAATTATCATCCTCGTCCTATCATCAGATTTTTAACTACCTCGGTGAAACAGTGGTAGCGCATGCAACTGCTTTGCTTGAGGTCTGGGGTTCAATACCCGGATCAGACCAAATGTTTGTATGGTCCGCAAATATCTGTTTCGAAGTTTGGGTGTTTTCTATAGTGGAGAAACGGCTATCAATGTCCTTCCAACACAAAGGGAGGATCCTTATACCAGGCGAGTTGATCATGCCTGGCGGGCCACTACCCAATGGTTGATGTTAGAAAGTTGTATATATATGTTAATTGGCGGGATAACTTCTATTGCGCGATGCAGGATTGCTAGCTTCTTCGTACACTACTTTACTACGTGGTTCAGTGTATCTTCGGTAGATGGCATTGTCATATGTAGTTGCTGCCGCTGTATATGGAAGTCACCACACTATGTATAATATGTATGTATTTACAAAAAAAGTAGGTATATAAGTATACTACCAGTCAATCTAGCTTAGACAGTACAAGCTCTGCTTAGCATGGAACTAGATATTTAATGTTATTATTAGTATTTCACTCACGGCTGTTTTATATCAACGTAGTCAGGCCGGGGACTCTGTGGTAACTGACTGCTGATAAACCCACTTACATAGCTCTAAATACTCGCCTAATAATTCTTTTCCCCAGGGCAACGTACTCGACAGTTTTGCCCGACATTCTCTGTGGGAAGTTGGCTTGGACTATGCCCACGGCACCGGCCATGGAGTGGGACACTTCCTCAACGTGCACGAAGGCCCATCAGGGATATCCTGGAGACCGTACCCCCACGACCCTGGTCTAAAGCCTGGGCAGATACTTTCTAACGGTAAGTTGGTTTAATTAATGTATGACGTCAATGATGTCTGGCTGTCTGCCTTTTGCTAACCCTCCTTGGGAACGTATTTGTTTTATAGGTGAAGATGGATTGAACTTGAGAAAAGGATTGATCGAGGAAGCCGCCGTAAGGATAACCGAATTCTTAAATCAATGGGGAGAGGTAATATGCGGGATAATGAGAGAGTTAGAATGCGAGGGTGAGAGAGGCAGTTCGTGAGAGTGAGAGAGGTAGTTTGAGAGAGAAAGAGGGGGGGAGGAAGAGAGGTAGTTAGAGAGCAAGAGAGAGAGAGAGAGAGAGTTCGAACAACATGGTATTCTTCTCGTCCTTGTAGGGGAAACTTCCTAGAGCGCTGGTCATTGAGTGTAGCCAGCCACCGAACAAAGGACTAGCTACGCGCATGCAAGAGACTGGCAGTTCATAGTTGAGATCCGACGGGTTGACAATCGTCTCCTTGAGGAAACCACTATAAGCCTTCGAGCGGAGTGTTACCCTCTACAACCTGACAAATTTAAATAGTATAGATAACATATTCCTATTTAATTGAATAAATAAATATTTCGGTTATTTAACACGTAACGCCATCTAGTCCCGTGCTAAGGAAACCTTGTGTTAAGGGTACTAGACAACTGATATACATACATAATACACATTTTTTTTTGTAAATACATTCATATTACATGGAAAACAACAAATATTTGCAGATCATACAAATATTTTGGTCCTGATCCGGGAATCGAACCCGAAACCTCCAACACAGCAGTCGCATGCTCTAGCACTGCGCCAACGAGGCCATCAATTGCGTCGGTGGCGCAGTGGTGTTTCTTAAAAGCAATACGTATGTTTTTACAAAAAGTATACAGGGTTAATTTAAATTAGCGCATCACCTCTTGCAGGCAGCTTCACTATATCATTCCCAACAACATTTGTTCTACGACTTTTTACAAATCTTGATAAATAACCCAAAAAAAAAAACAAGAAAATTACTATTAGTTGTTTAGTACCCAAAAAACTATCTCCGCTTAGTTTGGGACTAGATGGCGTTGTGTGTTAGAGTTATGAAATATTTATTTTTTATTATTCTTGTCAATGTCTTGCCTTTTCTAAATAAATAAACGTTTCAGAGCCTGGCTACTACAAGGTGGGAGAATACGGAATTCGTATCGAGGATCTAGTGGAGACGGTCGAAATTAACAAGACTTCTCAGCATCCCAGAGTGAGTGTACTCCACTAACCTCTACACCTAAAATACCGTCGGAGAGCAACGCTTCGGCACGGATAGGCCGGCTCGACCGGAGTGATAGCACGGCCTCACAAAACCGGAGCGCTTGCGCTGTGTTTCACAGACTGAGTGAGAATATTGTACGCTCATACCCCAAAATGACGCCGTATGTGTCGGTTATCGCGGCAAACAGTGACCTATTTGTTATTCTAATGTATCAGTTATATTACTGTAAAGTTTCATTAAAATCTATTCAGTAGTTTTTACGTGAAAGAGTAACACGTGCGTTTATAATATTAGTAGGATAAGAAAAAAACAAGGGGTTGCAGTGTGTCAATAGTACAAAAAAAAGGAAAAAAATAGGTATCACCAATAGGAAAAAAACATTTTTCCTTCCTCACCTTCTTTACTGCTCCACTTCTATTTCTTTTCTTCTTCACTCTTCATCTTCTTCTTACCGTCTTCAGTTTCCCCTCCAGCGTCCCTTCTTTCTAATATAGACACAACTTCGTTCTAAACGGGAATTCCCCGAGCTCAACAACTCGTTACTACATATATATGTATTTTTGCAGGCAGCTGGTCTCCTCGGAGACTACGACGGACGTGGAGTGCTCGGCTTCAACACCCTGACCTTGGTGCCTCACCAGAAAGAGAGTATCGACATCAACATGCTCACTGATTTTGAGGTATAATATTTAGTGTAAGCCTATTCACCCCGTGGGTCTCGTAAGAGCCGACTGAGGGAGCGAACTACCAGGACAACAGCACTGCAGGGAGATGGAACACTTGACACAAACACTATACTAACATGTCTGGACAGCGCGGTGAAGAAGAGCAGAACTTCATTTCTAGGGAGAGTTTTATATCTTGCAGTACACTATTAAAGCCATTTTTTTTGAGCATGCATAATGTCTCTGCCTGATTGAAATAAATAATAATAATAATAAATACTAACGGCATCTAGTCCCAAACTAAGCATAGCTTGTATTATGGGTACTAGACAACAGATATAAATACTTATATACTTTTTTTTTGTAAATACATACATATTATACATAAAAAACACTTAAACTCCGAAACAAATATTGCAAATCATACAAACATTTGGTCTGACCCGGGAATCGAATCCGAGACCTCAAGCACAGCAGTCGCATTCGCTACCACTACGCCACCGAGGCAGTCATGAAATCATGAGCAGAATCCAAGAGTGGATTATTATCATTCTCATTGCGAATGCAGACAATGCAATAATACACACTACGGCGGGTTAATTTTCTAAAGTTGTGTAGAACACCAAATGCAAATCCATCTTTATTCCAGCTAGCGTATATAAACGCTTACCATGAGCGTGTGCTGGAGATCCTGGGAGCTGTTCTGACTAAGCAGGGATGGATTGAGGATTACAACTGGTTGCAGCAAGAATGTGCTCCAATGAACCGGGTACCAGGTACTTTTATAACACTAGCTATTGCCCGTGGCTTCGCCCGTGTATGTAAAACTTGCGTCATCGTCACTATATATATATAAATAAATAAATAAATAATAAATATGTTCAGACATTTTAACACACAACGCCATCTAGTCCCAAACTAAGCAGAGCTTGTACTATGAGTACTAGACAACTGGTATTAATACTTATATACTTTTTTTTTGTAAATACATACATATTATACATAGAAAACACGTCCGACTCAGGAATCGAACCCGAGACCTCTTGCACAGCAGTCGTATTCGCTACCACTTCGCCACAGAGGCAGTCAAATATATATATATATGACAATACGACATTAAATGAAATCGTGTGCTATTTAAGTCTGTTAGTTTACCTTGGGGTTGTTTAATTAATCTCAGAATTTAAATTTAAAAAAATGAATCATAAGTATTACCGATAGAATTGAAAACTTATAGCTTAGAATGTAATTTGTGAAATCAGAAATTTCATAATGTTTGAATTAAAATTATCAACGTGACGCGAACTCATAAGATTTTTTCCTACCAAAAAATGATCAACGACTGTGGAATGAATTGCCAATGGCTGTAAGGGGTGCCGAATCTTTGCCCATTCTCATAAAAATGGCTCAAGAACATTTCCTATTTTTATAAGTGCTGATTTGCCTAAAACATTATTATTATTATCTTTACATTCATTTATATCGAAAGTGTAGATAATGTATATATTTTTGCATTTATTTGATTGTATAATTTTTAATAATATTGTCTATTCTCACACCTAGTTCAAAATCATGTTAAATTATTTTCATTGTTTTCTCTACGACTTTTCTCCAATCGAGTCATCATTAGTTACAAGTAATCGTTGCATTTGAGTCTACTTATCAGCTTTCGGTTTCTAGAGTAACATACCATCCCAACGTCTGTTTATTTATGGTGTAAGGGGCAAACGAGCTGATGTATCGCCTGATGGTAAGCGATTACCACCGCCCATGGACACCCGTAACACCAGAGGTGTCACAAGTGCGTTGCCGGCCTTTGGGGGAGGGGGATAGGGGGGGGCGTTGGTTTATGGGCCTCCGGTATCCTCACTAACTCGATGAAACACAGCGTAAGTGCTGTTTCACACCGGTTTTTGGAGGCCCTGGTATCATTTCGGTCGAGCCGGCCGCGGTACAACCCTAGTGTTTAAAAATAAAAAAGGGTTAACTGACGCAACATTGTAACGACGTTCAGTTCTTTAGATGAGAATCTGTTTATTATATTTAGAGTGTTTTATTAGTGAAAGCAAATCGTAAAATTACTCGTATCCTTTATTATTACAACAAATATGTAATCGTAATTGAAATCATCATCATCATCATCAGCCTATCGCAGTCCACTGCTGGACATAGGCCTCTCCAATTTCACGCCACTTAGTTCGATCTATGGCTTCTCGCATCCAGCTCCTGGCACCTGTCCCGCGCAAATCATCGCTCCACCTGGCCCGTGGACGTCCTACACTACGTTTGCCGAGACGCGGTCTCCACTCAAGAACTCGTTTACCCCAACGGTTATCGGTTCTTCGGCAAATGTAGCCAGCCCACTGCCACTTCAGCTTGCTAATCCTGTGGGCTACGTCGATGACCCTGGTTCTTTGACGGATCACCTCGTTTCTGATGCGATCTCTTAGAGGTTACGTAGTTGAATTTTGACGAATTGTCAAATGTTACCTATTAAAATGAATCCACTTTAGCTTGATATATTGAGGTTAACGGAACCCCCGTGCCTCGGAGAGCACGTAAAACTGTCGGTCCTGCGCCTGATCTTTCCCCGCTCTGTTAACCGTCCCATCGGATTATGAGAGAGGGAACAGAGAGTGCACCTGTGTTTGCGCACACACTTGTGCACTATAATATCTTCTGCGTATTTGGCTGGTCTCCGTTGAGACTGGCCGCCGTGGCCGTAATCGGCTAGGAGAACATCAATATTGAGGTTATAATGAGATATTTAATTTCTTTCTTTGTTTTTTTAAGGTACATCCACGGTTTGCAAACAACCTGATGCTATGATATGAAGAAGGAATTTTGTCATAATTTTGTATCTAGTATAATAATAATAATAATTTCACAATAACATTTCAATATATATATAATAAAACATTTATTATTGTTTTTTTTCTGAAAGACAACTCCGCATTAGGAATAAACATTCCTGTGTCGCGGGGATCTTTACAAACATACATGAAACGGACACAAAGTACACCCAGACTTCGAACAACAATTTATGGATTACACAAAGTGTTGTCCCATATAGGATTTGAACCCACAACACCAACACTTGGCGCAGTAGGAAGTGGTGTGGCGACCACTGAAACCACTTTTTTTTTTACGTGTGGAAACCCCCTTCGGGCCTTCACCCCACCGGGGTTTGCGGCGGGGCGGTGTGTCGGAATCGAACCGACTAAAACCACACGGTGCGCCACTCTGCTCCTGAGACGGGAGAGATCCGGGAACCGCTTTCTTACGCCATCCGGGCCCACTGCTGTGGTTCCTAGCGTATTGGAGTTATAGTGGGGGGCGTGTGGATTAGTCCCATTACTCCAATTGAGCTGGCTATTATGCCCAAGGATGGCTCTCTCTTAAACATATATATATGTATATAAGCCCAATATTAATTTTAATTATTAGGTACTCTGTATGAAAGCATGAGCAGAATTCAAATGCGTGAGGCACCAAACTCTTTGCGAATAGTGATCTATACTATGGCCGTTTATTGAATTAAACACAAACTTGACTTCATTATATCTGATTATAATGAAATGAACATAATCTTATTATTATCTCAATTATCGTAGCGAGGTTATTTAGATGATAAAATTGGTTTATTGTTAATGTAAATGCGATAATATCAATATATATTGTACTATTAATCATAACATTATATATTAAATATACCTATCACTGTGAAGAATAGTAATAAATAAAACAAAAACCCTGAATATAGACCCTGAGCCTCGTAAAATTAGGTGAGGTAGCTTCATCATACGTAAACGACTGTACCGGCCGCTAGAAATATTTGTACGGCCACCTACCCTGTGCCTATTAATTATTGAAGTGCTACCAACATTTTGTATAATTCATATATTTACATGATTATTTGTTTCTATCGTGCATGTAATAATTTAAACAAAACAATGAATTGAGGATTGTACACTCATACACAAGATAAACCACTTTTCTTCTTCTTTTGATGGTATGGCAACCAGCCGGATCAGCTATTTCTGCCAATATCAAGTATTAAAAGTCTTCAATTCTAAGTCTTCGAATCTTCAAGTCTTCGTCGTGACGGAATTAATGATAAAAAATATAAAAAATGTGAATAACATGAAATGGGAACCGTCTTTCGCAAAAACAAAAAACGATCTCTTAAACCACTTTTGATGAGTGTTTTATTTCTGTTATTGTATAATATTTTTCTAATTTACTACCCGTGCTCGATAAGTTGAGACCTGAGCGCGGTGACGTAAAAATTAACCTTAATTTTCAGACTATAGATTTATTATGTATTAGCTGAGCCCCGCGGTGTTACCCGCGTTCGCTATTGTAACAGCGGGCAACGCCGCAGGACTAAGCTAGTTTATACATATAAACCTTCCTCTTCAATCACTCTATCTATTAAAAAAAACCACATCAAAATCCGTTGCGTAATTTTAAAGATTTAAGCATACATAGGGATAAAGGGATAGAGAAAACGACTATGTTTTATACTATGTAGTGATATCACTAAAAATTATAGCCGATAGGTGTTATATTAGACAAAAGATATGTTTATGTGTAAATATTTATTAGATTATATTCAACAATAATTTAGTCGTCATCACTCATCATCATTCTCCTTCCCTTATCCTAATATTATTGGGGTCTGTGCGCTATAACTGTCGCCAACTGTGCGGGTGGCTGCGGGTAGGTGCGCGAGGATGGGGGAGGAGTCGAACTCGAAGTACACACGAGTGGTAAATAAATAATAAAAACACAAGTAAGGTTAGTTTTCATTATTACCCGTGTGTTGACGGGTTGAGGAGGAATGTCACCGCTCCTATACATCCCATCCACCCCATGGGTGTCGTAAGAGCCGATAGGAAGCGAACTACCAGGACAACAGCACTATTAAAAGAACGAAAATTTGAAACGAACTGTAACTGTCAACTCGACTGACTGGATAGATGGACTTTCACTAGTAGATACCTGATGATATAAGCATGATATTTTAGGCTAGATAGACTGAGGATTTAACATCTAGTGCGGGCAGGCGCTGGGAGGGGTCCGAATGGCGTAAGAAAGCAGTTCCCGGATCCCTCCCGTCTCAGGCGCAGAGTGGGACACCGTGTGGTTTGCCACTCTGCGATTCCGACACACCGCACCGCTGTAAGCTCCGGTGGGGTGAAGGGGTTTCAACAGGTTAAAAAAAAAGGCTAGATAGACTAGGTCAATAATATTAGACAATAACAACGTTCGAGTAACACCGCGGGGTTGGTGTTAGTCTATAGACATAAAAATTTTTGTCACGTAAAGTCTTTTAATACGATTGATATCTAAATCCATAATCTAATAATTGCCACTAATAAAATTATACACGATAACTTGGTACAATATGATTCAGTTATTCATAAACAATGCTGACATTCACTTGGATATATTTAACATGTTTCATGTAAGTTTAAAACCAAATATTACGCTTACATTTTACTTAGTTGTATACAATTAATATTGATATTTGTAATACAGCAGGCCGTTTTCTACCCTTAAATAATTGAATGAATAATTAATCTCTACGAACTGTTTGTAAAAAGTCATTTAGGCCGAAGTCGATCTACAAAATAAAGTTCTCCGATAAACGGTCCTCCGAAAACACCCTTCACTCGTGATTGGTTCTAAAACTATACTTTTCACAGATAATACCGTTCCTCAACAGTTACTTGATTTTTTTTATGGTTAAGTGGTCAAAAGAGTTGACGTATCACCTGATGATAAGCGAAATCCGCCGCTCATGGCCACCCAACAACACCAGAGGCGTCACTAGTACGTTGCAGGCCTTTGGTTAGGGTTTGGGGAGGGGGATGGAGGAGTTCGACGCTGCCTCTGGCGTCCTTAGAGGGTATTGGCGGTCAGAACCATACGCGATTACCGCACCTTGTCGACAGAGGTGGCGTGCTAACCGATGTAGTATTAAACTAATTAGGGAGTTTACCAACAAACGGAGCCCGTTTCAGTGCGGGCAGGCGCTGGGAGGGACCCGGATGTGTTAATAACAGCAGTTCCCGGAACACTCCCGCAGAGTGGCACACCGTGTGGTTTTAGTCGGACCGATTCCGACACAACTCGCCGCAAACCTCGGCGGGGGATGGGGGAGTGGTTGGTGGTATCTATACTCACTCGGTGAAACACGACGCAAGCGTTGTTTCATATCAGTTTTCAGTGAGGCCGTGGTATCGCTCCGACTTTGGTTTTCATCCAAATGTGTTAATCAATGAAGATTGATTCAGCATTCGATTTTGAGTTCAAAGAGTACCTACGAGCTACGAGATGCTGCTTACTTCTAGTTGTGTACAACTGTTGTATATCCCAAGGATGTATTTTAAGTCTTCTAATATGATTGTATGACTTGGATACTTGTTGCTTCAGGTGGATTATGGGGCGAGACCGACTTACATTTTTCGTATTCAACTTTTCCTGGGCTTACTAAAATACAACAAATACCGCAGGTTTATGTTTTCAGAAGTTGACGGAATGCTCAGAATGTTAACCTACAATTTAAGAAGTTTTTAAATTTTCCTTAGCCATGAATTATATAGTTCAATTTATGGCTTCTCGCATCCAGCTCCTGCCAGCCGTCCTGCGCAGATCATCGCTACACCTGGCGTGTGGACTTCCCACACTACGTTTGCCGAGACGCGGTCTCCATACAAGAACTCGTTTACCCCAACGGTTATCGGTTCTTCGGCAAATGTGGCCAGCCCACTGCCACTTCAGCTTGCTAATCCTATAGGCTGTGTCGATGACCCTGGTTCTTTGTCGGATCACCTCGTTTCTGATGCGATCCCTTAGAACGCCGAGCATAGCCCTCTCGAACTAAGTGGCGTGAAATTGGAGAGGAGAGGATGATGATGATGATGAATTATATTTAGTAAATCTCATTATATGTTAATTTTGAGATGTAACCTCATGCCGTAAAAGCTAATATTATGTCGACGTATTTAAAAGTAGACCTTGGTTCTCCTAGAAAGTGATTAATAGTTCATATCCATTTCTTTTACAGATTAGGAACACATATGGCTGTGGGCCATATTCCTACAAACTACTACTTCAATTCTGCTGAACCAGATGGACCTACATTCTGTAAGTTAATTATACATATATTATTTTATACCTTTAGGGAAAGCATTGTTTCTTTACTAAAGTGTTTAATAAAGCTAATATTCAGCCGGAGCTTGCTATGTTTTTAAAGGATGTTCTTATGGTTAGCTTCTGCTGTATTGTTATTTTGATTTGTACGGCTTTTTGTCATGTATAATGTAGGTTTTTAAAAATATTGTAACACCTACATTAATAGTGAAGCATTTTCTTTTTGTTTTTATTTTTTTAACAAATATAGAGAAAAAAAACAGTTTCTGCTTCTTGCTTTTTCCTTCTCAATATTTACACGCATCTATTCCTTTAGGTACTTCGAATAATATAAGCTTGATAAGGTTAGTTATTAAGGGATCGCATCAGAAACGAGGTGATCCGTCAAAGAACCAGGGTCATCGACGTAGCCCACAGGATTAGCAAGCTGAAGTGGCAGTGGGCTGGCCACATTTGCCGAAGAACCGATAACTGTTGGGGTAAACAAGTTCTTGAGTGGAGACCGCGTCTCGGCAAACGTAGTGTAGGACGTCCACAGGCCAGGTGGAGCGATGATTTGCGCAAGACGGCTGGCATGAGCTGGATGCGAGAAGCCATAGATCGAACTCAGTGGCGTGAAATTGGAGAGACCTTTATCCAGCAGTGGCCTGCGATAGGCTGATGATGATGATGATGATGATAAGGTTAAAAGGTTAAAATCTTTTTATCTGATTGATAAGTTCAGAATATTCTACCAGGGGTTTTATCAGTAAGTGGTAAAACTGTTTTAAATTATATTATATTCAAAATCACACACAGGGAGTTCTCATGAAATACAGTACTTGAAACCTCTTTTGCGACAAATAACAGCTTTTTTGACAAAGTGATAGTGTTGTAAAACCTTTTCAGCGTTTCGCAAGTTTCAGATTTTGCCAGAAATGAAAAAATACTTTGAGTTTTAGCCAGCAATATCCTGTAAATAACATACTTTTGAAAAGATGTTTGAATTCAGGTAAATAATTAACAAAACAGTTAAAAAGCATTCTGACCTTATTTAAATACTAGCCAAACCGTGCGAACTTCATTGGGCGTTAACCAACCACTTTTCTTCGAATTGATTTATAAATACTACTACTTTTAACTATTTTTTTTTCTATCATAATAAAATATGACCTATGTAGATAGATAGATAGATAGAAAACTCTTTATTTGCACACTATAATATTACAGTTAGAAGAGAGTACATAAAATGTGAGACGGAGTGTACAAAGGGCGGCCATATTGCCAAAAGCAATCTCTTCCAGGCAACCTTAGGATGGATCGAAATGTATAGGAGAGACAGTGGTAGTTGTCGGCGCAATGAGTTTTTAATTAATTATTTACCAATGAATATAACGAACTACATACATATATATATCCACACATATACATACAACATAATAATATGTAGTGTGTAGTGACATATGAATCAGGAATGCCTGAATAGTGTCGCTTTTTGTTACTGAAAAATAATCAGGATCGGATCAGTACTTCCAAAGATTACCCCTGTGGCAACTTTGACATACAGCGGCAACAAAAACATATGACAACGCCATCTACCGAAGATACACTGAACCACGGAGTAAAGTTGTGTACGTAGAAGTTACCAATCCTGCTTCGCGCAATGGAAGTTCTCGTGCCGATTAGCATATATACAACTTCCCAACATCAACCGTTGGGCTGTGGCCCGCCAGGCATGATCATCTCGCCTGGTCGGAGGATCCTCCCTTTGTGTATGAGGAACATAATACCCGTTCCGTAACCCCATACAAACAAAGTTAGAAACTTTACCTCTTTATAATACTAAATTTAAATTTTGCAGCATATTATGGATTATCAAGCGAGGTGACGAGGCAGGCTAGTGAACAGCGCTTAACTGCGATGCGTGCTACAATGGCGCAGTCAGGAGTGGACGCTTATATTGTGCCGACAGGTGACGCACACGATGTGAGTACAACATAATCATCACCTACTTTTGGATAAAGGTCGTTCATTACAAAGGAGATTTAGGCCTGTTCTGGCCAGAGATTGTGTCGAGTTTTTCTTCTCTCTGCAGTGCCTTTGCCTTGCATAGTTCGCTTCCTTCATCGGCTCTTTCGACACCCACTAGATAAACAGGTGTGGTGATACTCCTTATTCTTAATTAGTCACCACACGAAAGTATTATTATACCATTATAAATTTATAAAAAAACGACTGCGTCAATATCTGTCATCTTAATTAAATTCAGTTTTTTTATTAAATAAAATATACAAGTTATGTAATTATATTCGTAATCGCCGTCAAAAATTACTTGTTTTGATACCACACTCGATGTATTTGGAAAACATACTTTTTGATATTACTTTTTGGCGCCAACAATTATTATTATATATATTATTTTTTTTAAATTTTGATTTGAAATTATATTCGTAATCACCGCTAAAAATTCTTTATTTTTATACTCGATGTATATTGAAAACAATTTTTTTTGGAGTTTACCTTTTGGCTCTAAAAATTCTTAGTTTTGTTTTTTTTTATGTACCCAGCTTCACTCTCACGACTTAGACAAAACTATTGACACTACTGACCCACTCATGGGTAAAAATAGACCCGAACAGAAGTTATAAGTAACAATAATTTCAGTCGGCGTATATAGCTCCGGCTGATGCACGAAGGGAATGGTTGTCAGGACTCCGTGGGTCGTCCGGTACTGCAGTAGTGACTTCGTCCAGGGCGATGGTATGGACTGATTCCAGATATTGGACCCAGTTCGAAGTAGAAGTTAATGCGAGCTTGTGGACACTAATGAGACAAGGTACATCACCATACGAATGTTTCTGTACTTGTAGCCTTAAACGTCCTACGACTATAAGTCTACAGAACTTCGATATCACCTGATACTTGGTTTGTAGAGGTTTTATGTGGGTCACTCCAGTCAAAAATTATATTCTGTGGTAGGCTGAAAACCTCTACCTACTTAGTCGTTTTAGGATGATATCAAAATCAGAGAACCCTAAGAGACGAAGAGACCTAAGAACCATAGACACGTCATCAATGCCGTTTCATTTGTTATTATTAAGGTTGCCAAATGTTATAAGCCAAAAAATATGATTGTCTTTTTTTCTATAATTTTCTAGGCAACTATGAAACTCAATAATGGTTTAAGTACTTCGATTTAATAAATACAGTTTATTATTATTACTTCGATAGGACACGAGATGCTTACGAATCTGAGGGTAGTCTTTTCACTATTACTATTCATTCAATCGTCTAGTATTCAATTAGGATTAGATTAATCCAAAAAATCTTAATATACAGCACATTCAACATATTCATAATGCGTCACAACACGGACCAGTAAATACATGCTAACCTTTCATCAATCATCAACAACCCATAGTGTCTCACTGCTGGGCTCGAGTCTCCTCTCAGGCCATAGGTCCCCACGCTGACCAAGTGCGGTTTGGGGACTGGCAAGACAACGTTGTGGCTACGTAATCTTGCCGTTGGATGTTTTTAAATCGCCCAAAGGCCTCCAACCAAGCTTCACGACTGTTATCCTATGATAACAACCGGGGCCGACTGCTTAACACGACCTCCGAATGACGGTGACGCTCATGGTAACATGCCACTAGCGGTCACCCCTCCAGGTACTGACCGCGCCGTCGTTGCTTACCCGCGGTGATTATTTCTAACCACCGAGTGCAACTGGGCTATGAGCGCCTCATAAATAAAATACGAATTTTTCAACAGTGTGTTTACTTTACAGGAACAGATGTATCAATCATTAATTGGTTGGTGCAGAATATGCCATCCGGATCCGTTGTGGCGGTAGACCCTACCACTTATACGAGGTCTGCGTGGGCTGCCTTAGAGGTAAGTTATAATCCTCATCATTGCTGTAGCATCCTCCCTTAGGAGATGTACGCCTACTAGGAAGGTAGGCGTACATCTCCTAAGGGATCACCGTTTTTATCGGGTTTGGCTTCTGTCATCAACTCATCTCAGGAATATACCTACCCGTTCTCAGATAAGATAAAAGAAAAAAAGAGCTACAGTAACTTGTATTGTAAGTCTTGGATGATGAACAGGGCAGAAATTGCAGAAGGCATTACTTTGGAAAGGCCGATGTTACATATTTATGAGTTCGTCCAGTGACTGAAGACCCTGAGTTTTTAATTTCACAGAGTCCATTGAATGCTGTAAATGTTAGTCTCCTGGCTATATACGACAACCTGGTAGATGCAGCAAGACGCAGCATCAATGATGGACCACCAGCAAGACCCAACAACGCACTGCTGGCTCTAACAACACAGTATACAGGTAATGGAACATATTGTATCTTTAATTTATGTTGTTATGCGGTGTTTTACTAGCGATTGCTTTGCTATTATTATCTCTGATGACAGTTGTGTCAATCTGTGTTGATAGCGCGTCGCGTCCTAATGTGTTAAGTGTTGTGGGTTTGATTCCACATTGGACACCAATTTGTATGGTTTACAAAATGCAGTCTTAGTGTCAAGTATGAATGTATATAAAGACCCCTGCGACACAGGATAAATCTTGACTACGGAATTATCCATTTATTATAAATTCGGGATAAACGGTAGCCTATTTCCGAAACTATTAATTAGTTGGTGCTAAATTTAATCTAGATTTGATATGCCGTTCTGGCGTGATTAAACATCATGAATTCATTTAAACTTTCTCATATTAGTAAGGTATAGGGAAGTCCTAATTATATCTAAGTTTTCCTTGCGAAAGAAAACCTGATATACCTGAATGTCAACAACAGACAGACAGCTAGATTTTATGTGTGTTACAGGTCGAGCCTCTTCCGAAAAGATCAGAGAAGTGATACAACAAATTAATAATGCTGGGGCATCTGCATTGATGCTGACAGCGCTTGATGACATTGCATGTGAGTAATTAAACGACATAAAGAAAGACAAAATAAAAGTGGTTGAAGTAGGGAGGGGTTCATAAGCTAATCGATGCGAGAATTTCTGTATCGCGATACAGGAGTTGTTGCTCGTAGTACGGTGTGTGTTCGATAGGTTGCGCTGTATGTTCTTGTTAAACTATATAAGGAAGTATCCATAAACCTATTAAAATATTTTCACATGAAGCGAGATTGAACTTCAATAGGCAAAATTATTTTTTGATGTTTGGAAGTATCTTCTATTGTCAAAAACAGGTAAATTTCTCCAAAAAAGTAAGTTTTAGTAGGAACAGATTGAGATATAAATTTAAAGTTTAAAATTCACGAGAAAACGCTATGTGGTATCATGGCGTCTGTTTTTATAAGACGCAACGTCACCATTTTTCAACCAGTGTCAATTATAGCTCTTAAAAACAATAAAGTGATCGTTGATGACATCCGAACAAAGTGAGCTTTATACATAAGTGACGCAACTCGCTCCGATTGGTGTTCAACTTAACATGGCGGATGGTTAAATTTTTTAGTTTTATTTTTGTTAATCAACTATTAATCTCGCTCTTAGTATTAAAAAAAAAATACGATTATTATACTCCATGAACACCACTTCATTAGATAAATACCCAAATAAAATTAGTACTTATTGGTTACTCTCAGCATGCATATTGTAGGAGATACAAAACCCCAAAAATGCCATTGATGTTGCGATCGTTCATAAGTGGCAGTAAACGCTTACCATCAGGCGATAAGTCTACTCGCTTTCCCCTATTCGATAAAAATAATGTATCTCTCCCAGACTTGTGAAACATTTATCTGTAGTCTTTTATCGGCTAAGTTGTAAATAATCGGTTAAGAACTTTATCAGCAAGTGGTGCAACTGGCCCCAAATGTTTTATTATACCCAGGTTTGAGCAAAACAAATTATTTCTGTTTGTCTTTAACTTTCCAGACACACTGAACTTACGCGGCAGTGATATTCCCTTCAATCCAGTATTCTTCTCATACCTGATCATCAGAGCCGATGTAAGTATTCCTCGTACTTGTAACTGTATTAACAGTTAGTGGCCTACTCGTGGTCTTTGGCTGGAAATCACATTTTCATCAGTGAATGCCGGGGTCTACTCAAACCCCCTGTGATGCTCAAAAAGTGTTAGGGTTTTGTTTTCTCCCACACCAGGAATATGTGTTGTATCGCGGTGTAATTTATAAATAAATATTTCGGACACAAGGCCCACACCCAAGTCCCAAATTAAGCAGAGCCTGTATTATGGGTACTAAAGAACTGATATAAATACATATACATACTTTTTTTGTAAATACATACATATTACTATTACATTTGACTGCCTCTGTGGCGCAGTGGTAGCGAATGCGACTGCTGTGCTAGAGGTCTCGGGTTCGATTCCTGAGTCGGATTAAATGTTTGTATGATCTGCAAATGTTTGTTTCGAAGTTTGGGTGTTTTCTATGTATAATATGTATGTCTTTACAAAAAAAAGTATATAAGTATTAATATCAGTTGTCTAGTACCCATAGTACAAGCTATGCTTAGTTTGGGACTCGATGGCGTTGTGTGTTAAAATGTCTGAAATATTTATTTTATTTTATTTATATTATACAAAAAAAACACCCAAACTTCGAAGAAAACATTTGTAGATCATACAAACATTTAATCCAACCGGGGAATCGAACCCGAGACCTCAAGAACAGCAGTCGCATACGCTACCGCTGCACCATCGAGACAGAACTAATGTAAATGGAATAGAACAGACACAAAGAATACCTTAACTCGGAACTGCAATTTGTGAATCACATAATGTGTCTGACTGTGCTGGAACACACACTGTGCGGGAAACGTCTTTAAAAAAAGCGAGTCAGACTCGCACAGATATGTATATATATATATATATATATATATATTTGAGAAAAATACTTCAGTTAGCTATCTTATGTGATAGTAATTCAATGATGTGGTTCATATTAAATATTTAAGCACAAAAATAATTATTATATTAACAAATTTGACTTCCTTACGAGTAAAAATTTGAAATCAAACAAAAAAATGCCATATTTCTAGCAGTGTAAGGGTTATAATTTTTTAACTTTTTTTGGGCTTTCCTTTAGTTTCGCTGTTAGCCTTTCAGAGGATATACATTTTTTCCTGGGTACCCTGTATATATATTATAATATCGAGCAAAAACAAGCTAAAAATCCCGTTTGTTATAAGTGAGCCGGGGGCACCTTCAATATTTACTTTGTAGTTGTTATAGCGGTAATAGAAATACATTATCTCTGAAAATTTCAACTGTATAACGTGGTACGGAACCCTAAAAATAATATAAAAACGTGCTTTCATGTCGGCATCGACAGAGCTAGCACTTAAACGCTTCGCCATCCACCATCAAGTTAATATTTAGATAGACATATAGAAAACTCTTTATTTGCACACTATAATATTACAGTTAGAAGAGAGTACATAAAATGTGAGACGGAGTGTACAAAGAGCGGCCATGTTGCCTAAAGCAATCTCTTCCAGGCAACCATTTTTTCTGGTAATTAAAAATAAAATCCCTCAATTCGAAACTCTCGTCTTCTGTTTGTTGATGAATACTAAACTTCTACTAAATATTGGCTTATATTCAGGTCGCTACAGACAACATCATTTTGTTTTGGGGCAACGGTGTTTTACCAGCTAACATAGTAGCTCACCTGTCTTCAGAAAACGTGGTCGTACAATGCAGACCTTATGAAGAGATTTTCGACTACCTTAGGAGGTTCTCGGTAAGATTTTAAATTTTTTTTTATTATATAAGGGTCAAACGAGCAGACGTATCGCCTGATGGTAAACGATTATTGTCATCCATGGACACCCGTAACACCAGCGGCGTTACAAGTGCTTTGCCGGCCTTTTGGGGATGGGGAGGGGAATTGGGGGAGGTTGGGGTACGGGCCTCCGGTATCCTCACTTACTCGACGAAACACAGCACAAGCGCTGTTTCACACCGGTTTTCTGTGAGGCCGTGGTATTACCCCAGTCGAGCCGACCCATTCATGCCGAAGCGTGGCTCTCCCACGGTAATATATTCACCATTCTATCTACCATTTTTATTGTATTTCTAAAATGTACAATGCTAGAAATATATCCTGCGCCGCGTGAGACTTTGCAATCATTTTTATCAAGTGGAGATTGAACCCGTAGTATGGCGGTGTGGCGACTTCTTTGACGACGTCCTTTGCGCAGTCATTACAAAACATAGGCTTTTTTTAAGGAATAGGGGTAAATGAGCAAACATATTGCCTGATGGTAAAGGATTACTGCCGCCCATGGACACCAGCAACACCAGATGCGTCACAAATGCGTTGCTAGCCTTTGGGGGATGGAGAGGAGGATAGAGGAGCTGTTGGATTACGCAAGCACTGTTTCACATCGGTTTCCTGTGAGGCCATGGTATCAGTCCGGGCGAGACGGCCCATTTGTGATGAAGCGTGGCTCTCCGACGGTGAAATGTCTTGGAAATTTCAGAATTCTTGGTCGCATAAGGCTAATTAACATAAATAAAACAACTTGACACATTTCCCACACTGCCCTCTGATCTTGAACTAGACAGGGTCTGATTGACAGAACTTTTTGAAATCAGCCAAGTGCGAGTCGAGTCGGAAATCTTCATTGTACATTTCAAGCGTCTACCTGTTGCCGTTTTCAACATCGAACAAAAAAAGTGAAAAAATCACTTGTTTGTTTTATGGTAGCTCCCTTAAGTTTTTAATTTAATCTGTTTTTTTGTATTTGTTGTTAGAGGGGCAACTAAAATAAAACATGTGTGACATTTCAACTGTCTAACTATCATGGCTCATGTGATATATCCAGGTGACAGCTGGACCGACGGAGAGCGAAGTCTTAGTGATAAGGTTCCGTTTTAACCTTCGGGTACGGGACCCTAAACCCAAAAAAAAAGTGAAAACTAAGTAACTTGTGAAGCGAGCTTTGCTCAGCCAAAATACAAACTTATATATATATATATATATATATACAATGTCTAAATACCTCTGAGGCGCTCATAGCCTAGTTGCACTCGGTGATTAGAAATAATCACCGAAGGTAAGCAATGACGGCGCGGTCAGTACCTGGATGGGTGACCGCTGGCGGCATGTTACCATGAGCGTCTCCGTGATTCAGTCGGTCCCGGTTGTTATCATACGATAACAGTCGTGAAGCTTAATTGGAGGCCTTTTGTTGGCTTAAAAACATCCAGCGGCCAACCCGCACTCGGCCAGCGTGGGGACGTATGATCTTAACCTTCTCCTGAGAGGAGACCCGAGCCCAGCACTGGGACTTTATGGGTTGTTGACTGATATAAATACCTCAAGGAAAGCGTTCGGTAACAATGACGCGAGTTCCATGATTTTTCTTCACCCAAAAGTGCTCAAGGCGCCTAAAGAAGTTTTCCTTCATTGCACACCTGTGGTCTTGGGTGTGAATGAAAGTAAAGTTGCACTGCACTGTTAACGCTAGCTCGTTTCTGCGTAATAAATAACTACGATTTAACTACAAGAATTTGAAGGTAATTTATAACCTTACAGGTGGAACTGGGCAGCCAGGGTACAGTATGGGTGCCATCTAGTGGAAGCCACGCCGTATATTTAGCTATCGAGGTTTGTGTTATGTAGTAATTCAATAGATCTTTTTAATTACGTACTCTGTATTAGTATTTGTTACAAAATTTTTATAACTATATTTATTTCTATTCAAAAAACTGACTGTGGCTTAGATTTCGTCTGTTATTAACTTTGACAATATCTGTTTCTTTTACATACAATTAAATAAAATTTAAGTGTTTGTTTGTGATTGAGACTGGCTTGTTAGCGCAGTGGTAGCGTACGCGACTGCTGAGCATGAGGTCACGGGTTTGATTCCCGGGTCGGACTAAAGGTTTGGATCCTCTGACCAGACAAGATGATCATGCCTGGCGGGCCACTGCCAAACGGATGATGTTGAGATGTTGTATATATATCCTAACCGGCGCACTTCTATTGCGCTATATACTTCGTACACTATGTTACTTCGTAGTTCAGTGTATCTTCGGTAGATGGCGTTGTCATATGTTTTTATTGCCGTTGTATGTGGAATGTGTGATTTTCAGATATGTATCGAAGTTTGGATGTTTTCTATGTATAATATGTATGTATTTACAAAAAACAGTATGTATATATATAACAGTAGGAATATCGTTTATCTAATACCCACTACACAAGCTCTGCATAGCTTGGGACTTGATGGCGTTGTAAAATAATATAAAAATAAAAATAATTTATTGTGTGGAGGAACGGATGTCATGTCCCTCCAACACAAAGGGAGGATCCTCCGACCAGGCGAGGTGATCATGCCTGGCGGGCCACTGCCCAACGGTTGATGTTGGGAAGTTGTATATATGTTAATCGGCGCGAGAACTTCTATTGCGCGATGCAGGATTGGTAGCTTCTTCGTGCACTACGTTACTCCGTAGTTCAGTGTATCTTCGGTGGATGGCAATGTCATATATTTATGTTGACGCTGTATGTGGAAGTCGCCACAATTGTATCCAGTGGCACTAGCACTAGGCAAGCCTGTCCTGTGGGTGCCTGTAACGATTACCATTTTGGTTACACAAATCCTCGGTCGACATCAAATAACAATAAATAAAAAAAGAAAAAAAATAACAATAAGATAAAATATAAGTAATAATAATAAAAGTATCTTAACTAACTTGGGGGTTAATTTTTCAATTTTTTATGTTAAGTATTATCACTATCGTATGCAGGGTATCGTCATATGACAGCGTAAGCAGCCAATCGGTGACCTTAATTCTTTTAAATGTTGTGTGTTAGATGTTCGACATATATAAAAAATAAGATTTTAAATTAACCAACGTGAGGCAAAGTTGCCTAATAAACACCAACAGACTAATCCTTACCCTGTACTTTTACAGCAAGGACCAGCTCGCATCCTAACAGCTCCTGTAACGCCTGTTGCTCTGATGAAAGTCATTAAGAACGATGTGGAACTAAGGGTATGTTGATATCTTGATAAAACTGAATCCAAGAGTTGGTCTTCGTGCTCATTGCGAAAGCCAACAATGCAGCATGGTGACCCACACTATGGCGGTTTATTGAGTTGCTTCTGCTTTGGCCTCCGGTCTCGTACTCATCAACGAAGCACTACAGCACGAAAGCTGTCACTTTAGATTGGCCTTTAATGGGAGGGTAGTTCCGCCCCGGTAGAGCCGAAGTAACCATGCTCAAAACAGCGTTGATCTTCTACTTGACTTTTGTTTTTTTTAATGGATTAGGGGGCAAATGAGCAGATGTATCGACTGATGGTAAGCGGCACCCGCAAGTTCAGAGGCGACACAAGTGCGTTAATGGCCTTTGGGGGATGGGGAGGGGTTATGTGCCTCCGGTATCGTCACTCAGTGAGCGTAGCGCTGTTTCATATTTCACGAGGAGATTTTGCCCACCATACTATGGTTAATTAAAAGCGCTTCATAGAGAATTTAAACTTGAAAAAAAAATCTGAGGAGAGATCTTTGTCCAGCGATGCGAATTAAACGTTGCTAAGGATGTTGGTGGTAGGTATAGTCCATTCGCAAAGATACGGTCAGCTTTATCGCGCCGCCGTCGATGTGCACACCCACAAGCATATATGATTTGTCAGTTTACGCTGTTCTATGAATTAAAATGTTTGTATTTCACAATAAACACAATTGCGTACGGGTGCACTGACATTATCTAAACGAATGGACTATACACTCAAGTATGTATTTAACAGGGTTTCCGCATAGCACACATTAAGGATGGGACAGCTGTGGTTCGTGGATTGTACTGGGTGGAACAGCAAGTCCATGCAGGAGTCAACGTTACTGAGATGCAGCTCTCGGACGAAATAGAAAGGCTTAGAGGGTAAGACCATAAAACCAACATGCTGTACCCCGCGTTGTTACTAATCGTTTTGATTTACTTTTACGACAATAACGCTTTCCTGGCACGGTTGCTTCGGGAAGTACCTGCATTCGGTCGCCAGGAGGGAACTGAGTCCCGTCTGCCGCTTGCATGCCGCGGATGGGCGGGACGAGTTTTCCCCTCCATCCGCTTCACAGGCCAGTCGCGAAGGGGCGACGTTACGCGTGTGCCCTACGTCGTCTAATTGGAGAGTTGATTATCAAGAGACGGTGCCCGCTTCAGTGCGGGCAGGCGCTGGGAGAAGCCAGATGGCGTAAGAAAGCAGTTCCCGGATTCGAGGCGCAGAGTGGCACACCGTGCAGTTTAGTCGATTCGATTCCGAGACATCGCCCCGCCGCAAAACTTGGTGAAAGAATTCTTGAGGGGGCTTCCACATGTAAAAAAGGGTTTCTATCAAGCTTTCCTTCTCGGAAAGCGGTAAAATTATCTTACCTCGTTAGGCTTAAATATTTCATAAAATCTTTTATGAACTTACGATATATTTTTGTTACCCCATCTACCTAGGCTCATTTTTTTATTGAATATGGGGCTAGCGAGCAGATTTATATCCTCGTGGTACAAGTCCGCTACCGGGATGGGGAGGACTCACTCGGTGAAACACAGCGCAAGCCCATTTTCACAACGGTTTGTTGTGAAGCCTCGGTGTCACTCCGGTCAAGCTGGTTCATTTATGCCGAAGCATGGCTCTCCCACGTGGCTATGCGACTGCTGTACTTGAGGTCTCGGGTTCGATTCCCGGGTCGGACCAAATGTTGTTATGATCTGCAAATATTTGTTTCGGAGTATTTATATCAGTACCGAGTTTGTGAGAATACCGGAGGCCCATAATCTTGCCACTCCCCCCATCTGCCTAAGACGGCAACGCAGTTGTGACGCCTCTGGTGTTGCGGGTGTCCATGGGCGGCGGTAATCACTTACCATCTCCTGGATACGTATGCTCGTTTACCCCCTATTACGTATAAAAATAACTACAACAGTGCCACCGAGGTAGGCAGGTTTAACTATGTTATTAGTTGATGCTGTTGTTCTTTCCGTTTTACAGCGAAGAAGAACACTTTATGGGCCCATCATTTTCAACAATCGCTGGCGCGGGGTCCAATGGCGCGATCATACATTATTCCCCGCAGAGAGAAGGACCCCAAAAAGTTATCCAAGCTAATGAAATGTTACTACTGGACTCTGGGGGTCAGTACCTGTAAGTAGCGAGCTGTTTTATGCAGATGTTCACTCCGCCTTCCTATATCTTGGTAATGGAAAAGTTAACAAACGAAATATTTATTTCTGAAGTATACAGTACCTTAGTATTGTTACGTTTTAAGATTCTATAGATTTGGGAAATAAACCTCATGATGTTTAAAAGAGACTTTACTTAAAAAATCTAACGATTACAATATCAGTCCGAATAACAATCCTTAATGGTCGCCGAGGTCATTAGGTTAATCAATGATATCATTACGATGTTTACCGCACTGTAGCTCAAACTGAACTGCCTGCGGCCCGCGAGAGTTCGTATTTATCTCTATTTTTACTATTACTAGCGCATTCGAAAAACATCTCGTATATACGAGGGTGTTCCCCGTACCAAGGGCACGCCCGCCGGCCAAGTCGTTGTAAACAATCGCGTAACAACCAATCGATATTCAATGCTATTTCTATTGTTTTAAAGTTTGTTATTCCATACCTCAAAAATCAACACTCTCGATCGTTGTCACGAATAATCTTTCTTCGTAACAGTATGTTAATAAGTCAAACTGCATTTTCACGTTATATTACTTTATCCGTTGTACTCTAACATCTCTAAAGCACAAATAAGCTGAACCCCGCCGTGCTACCTACTGCAGTGTATTGACACCCTTATTTTGATTATTGTACAGTCTATTGACGACTTCTCCTGTCTTTGATTTTTTAAAGAACACAGAATACACGGCGTCTACTTAAAAAGTGTTTTCATTTGAAGGGCAGTTTATCTTGTTCATGGCGAACGGTGTCCTGAGGCCCAGGACAAAAATACCGCATCATAATCTGTCCATCCGTTTGAGAGCTACGTTGCCACAGACAGATACACACATTGATATGGATATCGTAATAAAGCGGTTCCTGGATCCCTGTCGTCTCAGCCGTAGTGGCACGCTGTGTGGTTTTAGTCGGTTCGATTCTGACACACCGCCCCGCCGAAAACCCCAGTGGGGTGAAGGCCTGAGGGGGACTCCACACGTAAAAAAAGACCGATACACACAAACACACACAGGCATCGACGTCAAACTTGTAACACTCCTCTTTTGCGTTGGGGATTATACACTAATCGAATTATGTTTACTATTATTAAAACATTCGCTTGTTTATTTCAAAGTTTTGTATTAGCTAAAGCATTACTATAAAGCTTAGCTTGTCGTGTATGATTCGGAATAAATTTTACTTTTATTTTTTATTTATTTCCTATACCAGGGAAGGCACCACGGACATAACTAGGACGCGTCACATGAGCGAATGTTCTGATGCCCAACGCCTCACCTTCACACGGGTTATGAAGGGACACATTAATTTAGGAACCACTGTAATGCCTACGGGCACTTTGGTGAGTAAATTATGGCTTTTGTTTCTAAATAACTTTCTTGTTCTAACTTCGAAACTAGATGATAATCTAAATACCAATTCTCATACCAGATATTCAGTTCTGATCAACTCACAAGGCCATAATAACCATTATTATTTAACAGATAAAACTTGCTGAAAAATAAATGTATAATTGATAGATAAGTTGACATTAGTCTATCACACACTTTCTTCTTTTCCTTTTGATGAAATGGCAACCAGCCGGAATAGCTATTTTTGCCAATGTCTAGTATTTAAAGTGTTTAATTCTAAGTGTTGAAGTTTACGTCCTGATGGAATTAATGATAAAAAATATAAAAAATGTAGATGATATGAAATGGGGACCGTCTTTCGCAAAAACAAAAGACGATCTCCCTATCACACACTTTATCAGCCAGCCAAAAAATTAGCCCTGAACATTATAAATGGATTCGGTTTAAATTGGTAACGGATTGAGTCACTAGCCTAAAGCGATAGAAAGATCATATTATGATTATTATTTTTATGGTATAGGGGGCAAACGAGCAGACGTATCGCCTGATGGTAAGCGATTACCGCCGTCCATGGACACCCGCAATGCCAGAGGCGTCACAAGTGCGTTGCCTTGGGGGATGGGGAGAGGGATAAGGGGAAGGGTTGGATTATGGGCCTCCGGTATCCTCGCTCACTCGGTGAAACACAGCGCCGGCGCTGTTTGACACCGGTTTTCTGTCAAATCTGACGAGCCGGCCCATGCATGTCGAAGCGTGGCTCCCCCACGGTAAAATAATTATTAAGTATTAACTTGATTAAAGGTCGTCACGGCATAAATATTTTGATAGCAAATCGCACAGGAGTTGTTATAGTTATATAGTATATGTTAGTATAGTATTGTTCCCTCACTTTCACAATTTGAACGTACGGCTAACCAATATGACCTAGGAGAGATCTGGCGCCGGACAAAGTCAAATAATAAAAATGATTATGTGGTGTCGTGGGACACCAGGTAGGAACGAAGTTCCTGCGGCTAATGTAGAATCGACACAAATTGCAAAAAAAATCGTGCTCAATTTTATGTAGGTTTTCTTGATTTTTCTCTTAAATTTTGCTGATTAGTTTTTATGTAAGTACAAGAAAGTATTTAGGAAATTCAGTATTTTAGAAAATAATAAATTACTTAAAATAAAAAAAAACATCGTTATTTAAATTATCAACTAAAATAACAAAATATGTCTCTTTATTTTTGTTTGACAACATAAAATTACATAGAAATAGAAAAATAGAAATAAAAAAAAAATATGTGGTGTCGTGGGACACCACATAATTTTACAGTTACTAACGAGTAAAATGTATCTATAATGTGAGTATTCGCCACGTGCTTGTCCATGAATTTATGAGTATATACTATGCATTGGCGGGGTGGAGTGAAAGAGAAAGGTATTATACACTACTCGCTTGTGTATGCGACTGTCGCGCCTGCGCACGTCTCATTGAACGGTTTTATTCCACGCACTTTTTCTTACGGTTTTACTATCACATTTTTTTCAGTTCGGTCGCGCAGCAAAATCCCTATCCCCTCCAAGCCTGCCGTAAGGAACCTCGTTCCAATAATAATAATAGTTAGTTTGGTTTTCATGAAAATACCAAAATTCAAATTTCGAGTAAAATAAACGCACAAATAATAATAAAGATTTATTTCTGAAAAGTAGCTTACGTATAGAACTTAAGTATAGAACAATCAACAAATCAAGAAACTCAAATACTGCAGCTGTACCGAAATACATATAAATCTAAACTAATTTGTAAATATAATTTCCTAAATTTCTAACTATGGTATACTTACACGCATACAAGGTTAAATTAAAAACCAAGAAGAAGAAAACTAAAGTAGTTGAATTAAACTTCAGCAGGGTCTATCGCCATCCCTCCAGGTTTCTAGTTTAATAATCATAAGAAATCTTTAAATTAAAACATTACCCAACAAATTGTTGAGAAGTCGGCCTAAACGCAGCAAACTGGCATGCTTTATACTCAGCATTAAAACTATAGGTTTCCAATTTAAAACATACCAAGTACTTGCTATATTTAGCTGACAAGGTTAAACAAAAAAATGAAAACATTAATAGATTACGTATAAAATCATTTATATGATTGAGTAAAATTTTATGATGTGAGGGTAGATGGATACGCAACTAACCAAAACAGTCTGGCGTAATATCGAAACTTACCTATGAGCGATGACGACAACACCACTAAGATTACCACCATATATACAATTATACAACTCAGTGAGCTACATTTTGAGTTCTGGCTCAATATAAGTTCTTAAATAAGTCTAAGTGTCAATTGACGGTACCTATACAAAGAAAAAAGTTTCATTACCTTCCGCGCTAGTCTAGACTGTGTCACGGCAATCTTCTAACTAAAACTAAGCAGGCTTAACAACACACAATTAACTAGACCTAGTACTCTATTTTGCCAGGGTCACGTCGTAGAAGTTTTAGCAAGAAAAGCACTATGGGACGTCGGTCTCAACTACGGCCACGGGACTGGGCATGGAGTGGGCCATTTCCTGAACGTTCACGAGGCTCCGACGTACATACTCAGCTCGCCGTTCGCCAATGATCCTGGGATTAGGCCTTCTATGATTTACAGTAACGGTACATATTTGATGATTTACATATAGCCGGCCATCATTATTACCTTCCTCAACAACTGCCTCGGTGGCGCAGTGGTTGCTCATGCGACTGCTGGGCTTGAGTAACACAAAATTTTTGCACGTTATATGTGTATTTTATTCTGTGTTTTACTATTTGTTGTTATAGCGGCAACAGAAGTACATTATCTCTGAAAATTTCAACTAACTATCACAGTTCATGAGATACAGCCCGGTCACAGACGGACAGCGAAGTCTTAGTAATAGAGTCACGTTTTATCCTTTGCGTACGTTTGTTCTGGTTAATCTCTGGAACAGCTGGACGAATTTTGATTGTATTGTATATATTGTATATACATATGCACTAAACTAAATACAAAGCTAACTTAAAACTAGGTACTATTGCCGGCCTTATCGCCCGGAGGCAATCTCTTACAGGCAATATTATTATTATTTAAATGTAGTTTGTTTGTGTAAAATGTAGTTTGTTTGATGGGACTTTTACAGGCAGATTTTGATGATATAAGCAGTTATTTAGGGTACTTTGACTTGCAGTTATCGTTGTTTAGGTAAAACAACAACCACAAGTATAATTGCGCGCAACCGCGGGGCTCAGTTGTATAATAGGCGACGGAACTTCGTATCAGAAAGTCGAGGAGAATTTTTTTTAAGCAATCATTTCATTCATTGATATCTTTTTACAGAGCCAGGATATTATGAAGTTGGAGAGTACGGTATTCGTCATGAGGACCTAGTGGAAACGATAGAAGTCACCCCCACTGCTGACCATCCCCTTGTAAGTCATGTTACAAGTTTTTATTTAGTTTCACCTATCGCGATGTTTGTCTCTAATCAAATCTTGCAAGTTAAATTTGAGCCACTTCCCGATTTCTGATGACAATGCAATTATATATAATCGGTATTGTTATGAATCTAAAATGGCCGCAGCAACAAAATGGCCGCTGCCTTATGCTTACATATTTTTGAACAACCTACCCAATAAGGGTATCGAATGACAGGGATTAAAGTTATTTTTTTATTAACAGTTCATTAAAGCTTTTTATTAAAAAAAACCTTTTTAAATAAATCATTTGTTATATTATTATTCGACTGCCTCTGTGGCTCAGTGGTAGCGAATGCCACTGCTGAGCTAGAGGTCTTGGGTTCGATTCCTGAGTCGGATCAAATGTTTGTATGATCTGCAAATATTTGTTTCGGAGTTTGGGTGTTTTCTATGTATAATATGTATGTATTTACAAAAAAAAAAATATAAGTATTAATATCAGTTATCTAGTACCCATAGTACAAGCTTTGCTTAGTTTGGGACTAGATGGCGTTGTGTGTTAAAATGTCTGAATATATTTATTTATTTATTATTTTATTTATTATACTACCCAAAGAAAAGCGGGTGGTTAACGCTTAACGAAGTGGGCACGCCACTTCGTTAAGCGTTAACCACCCGCTTTTCTTTGACTCGATTTACAAATACTATTATTTTTAACTGATTTTTTTTATTCAATCATAATGTAATGTGGTCTATGTTATCCTGAATAGTGTTGCTTTTGGTGAAATAATTTTGAGGACCGAAGACTACCCCATACAACCATATAAAGTTAGAAACTTTACCTATTTGTATTATCGGTTTAGGATACAACTGGTATATTAATATTCTTATCACATATACATCACCATCATCATTTGAGTGCCTCTTTTTTTTATGGAATATGTGGCAAACGAGCAGATGTATCGCCTGATGGTAAGCGATTACCGCCGCCCATGGACACCCGTAACAACAGAGGCGTAACAAGTGCGTTGCCGGCCTTGGGGGATGGGGAAGGGTTGGCTTATGGGTCTTCGGTATCCTCACTCACTCGGTGGAACACAGCGCAGGCGCTGTTTCACACTGGTTTTCTGTGAGGCCGTGGTATCACTCCGGTCGAGCCGGCCAATGCATGCCGAAGCAACGTATACAACGTATACGACTGCTGTGCCTGTGGTCTCGGGTTCTATCCCCTACGGCCTAATGTTTGTATGATCTGCAAATATTTGTTTCGGATTTTTGGGTTTGGGTATGTTATTTATCTATTTACAAAAGAAAGTATTTATATTAATATCGGTTGTCTAGTACCTATAATAAGCTCTGCTTGGTTGGGGACAAGATGTCGTTGTGTTTTAGGTGTCGTAAAAATACGCATAGTAAAAAAGTATACCTTTATTGCTGTTGGAATTTAACTTATTTAACTAAATATTACTCTAACCAAACAGTGATAAGCTATAATTTAACTAAAACTAATTCTCGACCTTCGGCATATCTCTCTTCTTAACAGCTTGTTTTTCAACAAAGGCCTCCTCTAAGGATTTCCATTTGTTTCTGTTCTTTGCCGTGCATAACCAATCTGGCCCAGCCACTTGCTTCAAGTCGTCTTCGCTTCGACTCTCTTCTTCTACTTCTTCTGCTTTCTCTAGGGTACCATTCCGTTATTATTCAGCTATTATATTATGTACTTAATTGCAACAGGCGTCTGGTCTCGTCGGGAACTTCTTCGGTAACGGTGTTGTGGGTTTTCATTCTATAACCCTGGTGCCACATCAGACTGCCTGCCTTGACGTCAACTTGCTGACTGACTTTGAGGTAAATCATTCCTACTAATAAATATAATAATTATTTAGATAAGCGTTGGGGTAAACGAGTGCTTGAGTGGAGACGGCGTTTCGGCAAACCTAGTGTAGGACGTCCACAGATCAGGTGGAGTGATTTGCGCAGGAGCTGGATGTGAGAAGCCGAGGATCGAACTAAGTGGTGTGCAATTGGAGAGGCCTATGTCCAGCAGTGGCCTGCGATAGGCTAATGATGATGATGATTCCCACAAATTTTATTACACTGTATCATTAGCTGTTAGCGACAGTCTCGCTCACGTTAATGTCGACTTTGTTAATCAATTTCAACCGGGCCGGCCCAAATAGGGCGGTATAACCCTGACACAGAAGGTCAACCTGAAGTGACAAAATTCGTGTCGCCGTGTTTCGTTGTGAGTGCGAGACTTAATGGAGATCCAATGATGTAAAAGCATTTCAATAGGCTGCCGTTTGATAGGCTAAAATATATAACTGGCATAGTTTAATAAGAGGCGCTTATAGCCCAGTTGTACTCGCCGAGGGTAAGCAACGACGGCGCGGCCAGTACCTGGATGGGTGACCGCTGGTGGCATATTACCATGAGCGTTTCCGAGATTCTGAGGTCACGCTAAGCTGTCGGTCCCGGTTGTTATCAGACGATAACAGTCGTAAAGCTTAGTTGGAGGCCTTTGGGCGGCTTAAAAACATCCAACGGCAAGATTACGTAGCCACAACGTAGTCTTACCAGTCCCCAACCCGCACTCGGCCAGCGTGGGGACGTAAGGCCTTAACACTCTCCTAAGAGGAGACTCGAGCCCAGCAGTGGGACATTATGGGTTGTTGATGATGATGATTATTTTATTAAAAAACATTTGTTGAGGTAACATACCCTTCTGGTTTCTCTCCAGTTTTACTGATCAATACGTACCTGAGAATATCTCTTTTACATTTTTTTTACTTTCATCTTTAGCATTCAATGATCACCACATCCTTAGACGTTTTCGAGATGTAGTAAAATTGCATTTCATTTGTTGTTTACTTAACGAAATTTCTTAAAATGTAGGGATGTACACTTTTAACCCCCGACGCAAAAGAGGGGTGTTTTCTATGTGTGCCTCACAATTGCATCGTAGCTCTAAACGGATTTATCGATTTCGATGCAGTTTTTTTTCATTATAATTTTTTTTTTTTTTTTATGTTTAAGCTGCCAAAATGACTCTGCCCTGCCTGATGGAAAGAATGAGCAGAATCCAAGAGTGGTTGTCACCATCCTCAATGCGAAAAAGAACAATGCAGTATGGTGACCCACACTATGGCGGCCTGGGGGGAAAGGGGATGGTGAGGGGGATAGGGGGCGTTGGATTGGTGTATGGGCCTCCGGTATCCTCACTCACTCGATGAAACACAGCGTAAGCGCTGTTTCACACCGGTTTTCTGAGAGGCCGTGGTATCACTCCGTTCGAGCCGGCCCATTCATGCCGAAGCGTGGCTCTCCCACGGTATCTCCTTATAAGCCTATATCCTTGCGGTGGTTCTTAGACTTCATAGCTACGTTTAGTTAATATCAGTCCAGCAGCATAAGAATCGACTTTATTCCAAAATGATGTAAGACATTTTTGCACACGATTACTCGATTAATTGCTCGCGTGAGAGCCCAGCAGTTTTTTAATTTTAGATTGTCGTACATTTGATCCCGAGATGACAGTGGTTAATGGGAAAAATAACACTATGAATTATATGAATTATGTGTATATTATTATATATTGTCATGAACATCTATGACAATCGTTATTGGGAAGTCTGTGCCCTCAAATATGCTGACAACTAGTTCAACCTTCGAATTCAGTTCACCCTCAGGGTTGCGGAGGTCCGATGCCAGTCGATCTGTGTAAAAACTGTGATATTCAGGTAAAACTGAGTGAACTAATCCGAACCCAAACCTTGGGAATAATAAAGGCTAGGAAGAAGAAGAATGTGCATATTATAATTAAAAAAAAATATTGCAAAGATATTATACGACGGAGACTCTTTGCAGCGCGATTTAGGTTCGTAATTAGACAGCGCCATCTATTGACATGAATTTGGACTAAATTTACCAAATATTACTGCAATCAAAATCTACAAATCCTTTCTCAAAAATAATAAATGAAACTTGCTTATGTTGATATTTTGTTTCTATTCTTGTTTTCAGATTAAATATTTGAATGAGTATCACGCAAGAGTTTTAAACACAATTGGTCCCATTCTTCAAAACAGAAGTTTGACGGCGGAGTATGCGTGGTTAGAGAAGGAATGCATGCCAATCGCCCGAGCAAGCGCCATGTTGGTTCAGTCCACGCCGTTTTTGGCGGGAATTAGTCTCATTGTTGTTTGGTTTGGAAAGTAACAATTATAGTGTTATGTTGTATTGAATGTAAATAAATATTTATACAGACATTTGTGTTTTTCAATCTATACAAATAAATAAAATTGTATTTGTAACATTAAAGAAACTGCTTTTCATTATATGTATATTAAAAGTATGTACGGTACTGTGTAGTATTACTGCATGCTGGGAAGCAGAATATGGCGTTCGATACTCTTAGTGTTGTAACAATGTAAGCTAAGTTTGAAGTTTTGAAGTAGTTACATCAAAACTTAATTTTTAAATTTTAGTTTGCATGTCTGTCTCTCTGTTTGTCTGTTGTTAATTCCGGTTTATCTCTGGAACGGCTGGATTATGACGGTTCTTTCATTAGAAAATATCTGATGTTAATATTATGAATTACGTATGTTGTTGTCGTACAGGACAACCGCGGGTAACACCGCGAGGTGAAGCTAGTAATTTTACCCGACTGTGAAGAAAGGAGGGTTATGTTTTTCGAGTGTATGTATTTAGGTATGTATATTTTTTTGGCACGATCTAGAGCCAAAGCGGCTAGTCGTATTTAAATGTAAGTGGTGTCAATAGATTCATCTTAATGGTGAGAGTGAAACTGGGCACATCACAACAAAACAAAATAAAAAAAGTATTTACAAAAAAATCATTCCAGTCATTTTGTAGTTCAACGAATTTAATAAATATGGCAGATATTTACGCAGTCGGTATTTTCATCTATAATAATTCATTACTTGCTACTTATTGTAACTTATTTAAACGTCATCATTGTTACTCTTTAGTAAACTGCATGACACATACATTATTCAAAATACAATTGAATTAATTCATTTTTTGAATAACAGATGTCGCTATTCTATTTAAATACTCGGTATCGATATTTACCATGGACCTTATTAAAAGTTTTAATGGTTAAGGACGAATTGAAACTGTGTGACGAGAAAATTTCTAATTTTTTGTAGGTCCAGCACCGATGATGATCATCCGATGTTGGGCTGTATAATCATATATCTACCATAGGATTTAGGAAAGGAAAATGAAGTGTTGAAACAAACATGTATCTGAAGTTGAGACCTGCTTGAAAAAGATCTCAGACTGGGGTAGACTTAATTTATTCCAATTTAACTCTACAAAGACACAAGTTTGCGCGTTCACTGCTACAGGAAGAAGAGGCGCGTTTTAAAGATAGTTCCCTATCAGCCTCAGCCAATATTGGAATACTTGGTGTCGACATATCGAGCGAAGTCCAGTTTCGTGAGCATTTGGAGGGTAAGGCCAAATTGGCCTCGAAAACGCTCGGTGTGCTCAACAGAACGAGACAGTATTTCACTCCAGCCCACAAGCCTTTTGCTTTAAAAGGCGGAAGTCCGGCCTCACATGGAATACTGCCCCCATCTTTGAGCGGGGACACCCCAATACCTTTGGACCGCATTCAATGGAGAGTGACTCGAATCGTCGATTCTCAAGAAATTTCAATTCGGCTAGACCCATTGGCGCTTCGTAGAGATGTGGCTTCACTGTGCATCTTCTACCGCATTTACCATGGGGAGTGCTCCGAGGAATTGTTCAGGCTGATTCCTGCCGCCTCTTTCCGACATCGTCCTTCGCGACAGAAATTTCGTCCCTATCATCTTTTCAAGGAACTTTCTTCCTCGCACAACAAAACTGTGGAATCAACGGTAACCTGCGGTATTCCCGGACCAATACGACCTTCAAACCTTCAAGATAAGAGCGTACTCCTTCTTAAAAGGCTGGCAACGCACTTGTGACGCCTCTGGTATTGCGGGTGCCCATGGGCGGCGGTAATTGATTACAATCAGGCGATACGTCTGCCCGTTTACCCCTTATATCATAAAATAGTTGAATTATAAAAAAAACAGCTGACCCGGCTGACATCATACCGGCCTGTCTGAGTTTCTGAAAAACATATTGTAGTATTTACGTATACCACGGGAAATGCACAGTCACGGATTAAGAAAATATAATGTCCTTAAGCTTTCCTTATAATTTTCATCTATATAAACCTCTACATATAAATACACGTAAAATGAATCGTCCAATTTGGTGTAGACAACCGGAAGTTAAGCGCGTCCTAATACTTCTTTGTTTGTCCTAATATTTTTTCTCAAATATATATATATATAT
>PKRV01000200.1:77773-108189 GCA_003709505.1 Hyphantria cunea | reverse complement strand
TATATATATATATATATATATATATATATATCTTAATTGGGGTCAACAACTAAATATATATTTCAATTTGACCCCGATACTGACTGTCACTTTTTGCGTCACTAATCTAAATGTTTTATGCTTATTTCTGCAATTGTTATTTATATTTTTGTAATTATTACTCAAATTTCCTGCGGTGCTTGAATAAAAACTAATATATTTTAAAGTTTATTAATTGTACTGCAAAAATTCACATTAACTAAGTGCTTTACTGTATATCTGTTACGAAATTAATTGGCATTGTAATATTTTATAAAATGCAAACAATTATCATATATATATATATATATACATATATATATACATATATATAATTAATATAATAATTTGACAGTAGCTTATTTGATAATTGATATTTTCAAGGTACGCATGGATTATGTTAAATTAAAAATTCGAATTTTTATTACTTTAATATAGGAAATTTAAACTGTTTTTCATCAGATACTTTTTATGTTTTAAATGATAAATTTAAATATTCTGTAAATTTCAATCTTATGTTCAAAAACACTTAACACACAAAGTAACTTATTTTTGCTTAATTTTCGATTGTTGCACTTATTTATAAACGAGACAATTTTTATATTCATACACAAATAATTCTTTATTGAATCATCAAAATATTGTCTGCATTTAATAAATCTTTACAAGTGGAACAAAAACATCCACGTAATAAGAAAAAAAATACACGAAAGCATAAAATAACAAATGTAGGTTACTGATCACATAAAATTGTACCAGATATTGAACTTTCTTCCGCATAAATTATGACAAAACGACTGACCTTATTTTCTTGCCTCCGACTGTACTGACAAACGAACACACAAATATTTAATGAATTATATTTATTATATTTTTATGTGATCCACACGCGTATTTCAGTTCGCTCTGTGTCTTGCACACGAGCGACTGCCGCGATTGTGAGTAGGTAACTGAAGGTGCTTGAACGGAACTGCGCAGGCGCAACTGTTGAGGCATCCGGATGTATGAAGCTTTGGTTAATACTGTGGCAAACTATTAGTGCAGAGATAACTAAAAAAATAAACTGGTTGTGGTGTTTAAATATGTTTAAAATATACACACATGTTTTAATTGTTAAGTAATTAGTAATGCGAGGCTTTATTTAAAAAATCTTAAAAATCTTTTAACATACTTAATTGCTTATGCAGTGGAATAAATATTTATCTATGTTCAGGAAAACGTTTAAAAATCCGAAAAATAATATTTATGTTAAAGAACAACATCAAGATCTTACGTTTAGATATTTTTAAAACGTTTTCCAGTAAGAAAAAAAATTCAAACATGAGACAATAAACTCTATTGCGTTCAATCAAAGCACAATTACGATCTAGACAAATCTAGCTTAGTTACGGCAAAAGGAAGAAGATAATCACAAAATGGTGTAAATTAAGTACTCGAAATATATCACACACGGTTGTCTGATCACAAACTGTACGCACTCTTTTACTCTTTCCATACTCTCTCTTTACTAAATTATCTTCTTACGATATAGCCCTAGCTAAGAAAAGTGTGGATTCAAGGCCTCCATGAGTATCCATTTTTAGTTGAATCACCTCTGGCTCCTCAGTGACCAAGGAGCAGGAGATTTGAAGGGAAGGGAAGGGAAGTCTGTGCTATCATTACGCGATTGCAGGGACCCAAGGAGAAAGGACCGGTTTCAGTTCTGGTTCCCCCAATCATTACACGAAAACCATCGAAAGTCGCGCCTATTTTTAGGTAGATTTAATGCTCTAGAAATGCGTTTCTTAAGAATCATGTGTCGTGTGAATATTAGTGGCAGGATGGATGAAAGATATAATAATTCATATTATTTCTACTTATGGTATATTGTCAGCTTTTTCTTGATGTCCTATATATTTATATATATAATATTCGTTGTGTAACTTTCTTGTTCCTTAGTTGTTATTACCTAGTGATTTCATTCGATCACGTCCGTGAGTGCAAAATGTTATTTCTATTTTGTTTTTTTTTCGGTACAGTAAACATTAGTAATGTGGTTTTTACCTGCAATTGTTTGTGACATTGGAATTAATTGTATACTATTTATCATTCAAGTAATAGTGTAAAAAAAGTTTGGTAAACCAAATAAATAAATAAAGAAGACTCAAAAAAAGGAATTTTCAGAACGAATGTGTGTGGAAATGTCGAAAAAATTCGAACATTTACCGACCAAATGGGTGATGTTCTAAACAAGGATCATGTGCACTAAGAACCGAAGAACGTGCATGCACCATTTTATGAATGTAGACGAAACAAAAGACATGTGTCAGGATCGTGGAGATCAATTGTCTCTGCCTACCCCTCTAATTAAGAGAGGTAATATAGTCTACGCGTAATGAATTATACACCAGTTCTGGTACTATGTTCAATATATAAAATAGGTGTTTTAATAATTATTATATAAATAATGTTTATTTAAAATGCAGCCCGCATTTTGAGGTTAAGGTCCCAAAATCGTTTTTTTAATATACTCGTAAGACCTTGAAAAACAAACAAACTATTTAGAATATTTTTACTTTTACATCACCTACAATAGTTAAAATTTAACTAATGTTTCTGAGAATTATCTATGTCTATTATTGCAAAGAAAACAGTATGCTTTCGTTGATAAAAAACCAGTACCTGGATGACGAGTGAGTGGTATTTTTTTTAGTATATAAAAAAGGATCCTAGTAAGATCGATTTATCGCGCCTGAAACCCCTTGCATACTAAATTTCATGAAAATCGTTTGAGCCGTTTCCGAGATTTAGATATCAGATTCAGATATATATACAAGAATTGCTCGTTTAAAGATACCAATCATTTTAACTAATCAACTTTCAGTATATTGTAATATTAAGTAAAAAAATTATAATAAAAATGAAAATTTTTATTCGATTTTCTTCTCAGTTTTTATTAACGGGTAATATTCACATAAACAAAAAACTTATTGTATGAGATTTGTAATTACTGATTTTTTATTATGTTTGGCCCAAACAAAATGCTCTCGAATCTACTCTGCCTGATGGAAAGTATAAGCAGAATCCAAGAGTGGTGGTCACCGTACCCATTGCGAATGCAGACAATGCGAAAATGCAGCATGGTGGTCCACACCTTTGCGGTCTAGTGATGCTTTTGCATCATTGGTCCTCCAGTTTTGCACTCACCAACGAAAGCCACGCTGTCATTTTACGTTGATTTTCTGTGCGAGGTTAATACCGACCCAGTCGAGCCGGCCCGTTCGTGCTGAAACCAGCGTAACTCTTCTACCTTGAAAACTGATAGGTACTAAGTACTGATTATTTTTGAAGATACAATTCGTAACTGTTGTTCTGTTGCTACTTTTTTTTTAAATAGAATAACTTTGTTGTGGATGTTTAAATTAAATTATATATTTAAAAAATTCATTAATGTGTGTTTATAACACAAAATACTTGAATAATAAAAAATATATTTCTAATATCACAAATCAAATCCTTAATAGTTTATAAAACGTCTAAGATTATATTTTGGTTATTATTCTGTAGTCATTTTAGGTCGGCAATTAAGAATCATTAGACTGAGATGATTAAAAGGAGAAAAAAAGTTAATAAAAGCAGTGATGTAAAAATGTTAAACTAAGGTACTTGGAAAATATCTTACGTCGAAAATATCGGATGGTCGGGATGGGTTTTCCCTCCATCCGCTTAAGTGGCTAGCCGAAGGAAGGGGCGAAGTACGCGTGTGCTGTATGTCACCTAATTAGGGAGTCTACCAGCAGACGGTACCAGCTTCAGTGTGGGCAGGCCCTGGGAGGGTTGCGGACGTATTAATAGCGGCAGTTACCGGATCCTCCCTATCTCAGGCGAAGAGTGGCACACCGTGTGGTTTCAGTCGGTTCGATTCCGACACAACTACTCGCCACCACTGGGGTTTGCGGAGGGGCGGTTTACAAAAAAACCGGTGATTGAACCGTTTGCCGTTTGTCCCGGCCGATGTTAGCTGCCTATGTTATGATGTTATAATATATAGTGAAGTTATGCAGAAGGAGTGATATACTATAAACAGGATATTGCAATACTTTCAAAGTATATTATGGTATTGTTAAAGCATGGAAATTAAATATTTTTTGTACTTATACTTATAGTTCTTGTCCGTTATTTTTGTTTGTATATTTATTGGAATGTCATGGTTTTAAATATGTGTTCATTCGTTGCCCGTAATAGTTAGTAATCCTGGGTACTACTAATTTTGTTATGAGGCGCTCATAGTCCAGTTGCACTCGGTGATTAGAAACAATTACCGAGGGTAAGCAACGACGGCGCGGTCAGCACCTAAATGGCACGATACCATGAGCGTCTCTGTGATTAGGAGGTCACATTAAGCAGTCGGTCCAGTTTGTTATCGTAAGCTAACAGTCGTGAAGCTTAGTAGGAGGCCTTGGCTTTGGGTGGCTTAAAAACAAACTTGAAGGCAAGATTACGTAGCCACAACGTTGACTTGCTAGTAACCAACCCGCACTCGGCCAGCGTGGAGACGTATGGACTTAAACCTCTCCTGAGAGTCGACCCGAGCGCAGCAATGGGACATTATGGGTTGTTGATAATGATAAATGTTATTTTGTTATAGTAGAAAATACTTTCACAATGGATTCTAATTATTACATAATGCAGAAAAAAAAATCAATATAATGCAACCTTGGTTAGAAATCCAAAATATTTTTATCGTTATTTATGTTTTCAATCACATTTACCCAATCACAGTAAAACCTAAAGGAAGGGCAAAGGAAGTTTTGACATTCTACGTATGTATAAATGTTACGCCGTAGAGCCTAAACGCTACATTAATTTTATCAAAAGTAGTTTCAAAATATATAGTTTTCTAAACTTTTTTTAAATAGAAACATTATTAAGAAAACTTGTTAGTGTTTATATCTTATCGATATATATTTAATAATGAGCGAGACATGCTTCGGTAGAAAAACATAATCTTGATCGGAGTGCACACAGCCTCACAACAAATGAAAAGATGAAATTAGTTGGCGAAGAATGGATGCGGGCTGCCCAAGACCAGGATGGCTAGGTAGATACAAAATTAACTTAAGGTCTTCAGGTGTACTAATAACTTTTATCTTTATTGCAGATAAGACCCATCTTGGTAGTATCTATTTTAAGAACAAGAATGTTATTTTAATTATACTAATTATAATTTTATTAGACATTTATTATTATATACTTGCTTAAATATGCATGGTTATACGTATTTATCATAATACGCATTATACATTTTTATTATAAAACATTGCGACACAGCAATAAAAAACTTTCAATTCTAAAGGTTTATCGTTACACATTCTGTTGATACTAATCTTTGCAAAACTTGCCTTCATCAATATTTTTGAACCCTTTCTGATGGCCTCTCCTAAGTTGATTTTGGCCTATTATCCCATGCTGATCAGACAAGTAAGCCCCAAGTATTTGTAGTGATGTTCTCCTCCATAGGATTCTCGACGACATTTACGTCACTTATGAGATGAACAAGGGCGGTATAACTCCGCATTCATCTATCACTCACATCACAATGGAAATATATTTCGTAAAAAATTAGGTGAATTAGATTTTTACAATATGTTACTTCTCGCAAGGCCATATCATAAAATATAACCTATGGATATGGATAACTTTTATATAATTTATTACCATATACATAAAACATGCGTATATACATATTATACGTATCTATGTCGACTGGCTCGGTGGTGCACTGGTAGCATTCGCGAATGCTATTCTTGCTATTGCTACCTATAATATAGGTATATACAATTAGAAAAAGTATATATGCATTTATATCAGTTGTCTAGTAGTACAAACTCTATTTGTTTTGGGGCTCAATGGCGTTTAGTATCAGGTGAACAAAATATTCAAAAATATTTTAAGTTCCGTCATTTTATCGTAATTATTATTAACAAACTGTAAATATTTACAAAAACACATCTTTGATTTGACCTTACAAATTAGTGTTTTTTTTTTGCCACCAATCATTGAAACAACTAATAGTTCTTACAAGAGATACTATTAATTCTTCCGAATACAGAAATGCTCATTCTGCCTCTGAGCTCCTTCCCAAATTAGATTGGTATTTATCGGCTTTAAGAGTACAACAACACAACTAAACTTTAATTTTTAGTCTGTTTACTCGATTTGTATTCTAATCTGATGTCGCAACTATTTTACAGCTCACATTACCAGAGTTCAGCAGAAGGCTGGTTAAATAACGGTTGGTATAGTTCTATACCTCATGTTGGTGAATTAAACTTTTCTACCATAAAACACATTATTTTTTTCATATCGTATTCTATTGTTTCATATTTTATAGGCTGCCATTTTTCACATATTTCAAGAGGTTAAAAAAGATTCAGAAGCTATGGTCTTAAAAAAATAAAACGAGATTAATGGACAAATACTTTGGAATCAATTCCACGATAGATATATTAAAAAAAACTACAAAAATAAATTTAATGTCAATTCTCTACTTAATACGGCTACGGCTTCTCTACTTAATAAATAGTTTTCGTGGTAGCATAAATCATCTACGTAACATAAATATCAATAATTTAGATGCACTTCATTGTGAGGAATTATAATAAACTATATTTTCATTTCTATTGTTTATAGGTCCCGGCAAGATATCTTGGACTGTCTTCTGGACATCATTACCTATATAAAGGAAAACCTTGAAGTTATTGAATCGCTTACGTACACAACGACTAATTTTTCTTGAACTATAAATGTAGCGAAATTAAGGCAACGATTAATGTGTACTATCAGTCAGTCATAAACGTGTTGTAGATGTGGTAGTCCATTGCGAACTATGGCGTTTTGCTTTTTTGTCTACTGTGCCTCTCCCATTACGATGTAGAAGAGCTGTTACGAGCACCGGACACGTTGCTGCAGCGAAATATTAGACAAAAAAAAATCAGGGCTGTTCATCCATTTACACGAAGAAGTTTCTCACATTGTATCGCATTTCTAACAAATTAATATGGGCGAATTGAAGAGTTATACCAAATAACAAAATAATTCCCGTGTGAGTGAGTGAGTGAGTTTTTAGAACTCCGTTATTGATGAAATGGTGAAAAACATAACATAATACGACCATACTCAAAATCTTCCCTTTTTAAATAATGTTTAAGTTGGTCTCATTTATTTTTATGGATATTTTAGGATCAAAAGACAAATGAAAGTTCATATATTTGAAGCAAAAACTGGTTACTGTATCTGGGTTGATGACGTGTGTGATGGTGTGTGTATAGATTTCCAAATGACAAAATATATAAAAAAAATGCATGTATCACAAAACCGTCTTTATTATAGGGATGTCAGAATACATATTACAATGCACATTTTGTATTCTATTAAGAATGGCAGGTATTAAAAATAAAAACAAATCTTTGAAACTAGTGTAATCGGTGGCAATGATGCATTGTAATCATTTTTCAGTATCAGTGTAACCTACTTTATTTCGCTACAAATAGTAGTGGGAAACTAATTAATTAAAATCCTTTCTCTTAGCCTTATCCACTCAATGTCGCTCTTTAACTGGACTTGAACTTTAACAAATCTTTGAAAGTTACCTTCACTTTCCTGAGGAATCCACTATTACTTGATAATTAAGTACTTTTACTTTTACAAGAAGATTAAAACCAAATAAAACCTCTACCAGTAAGGTGAGCAGAAAACTTTAGAGAATCCAGATATCATATGATAATTTAACAAAATGCAGGTAAGCGGGTGTTCATGGATCATCAGGAATGTTGATTAGTCTTACATTTTTAAAACATCCATATACACACACAACACAAACTTCACACATTCACACATGCATGCAGGCTCACAAGCTGGAATGACGGAAAATTGTTTAAAATGTATAAGGACTTCATAAATGTATTTTTTTTGTAAAGAAACGGACTGGTATATGTAACACAAGTTGAATTTTATCGTGGATGGGTACCAGAACCTGACTATCATTGTGTTACACTAATTAATATTTCTTTTGTTATTTACTCTTACAAAGTTTACTTCAATTCTTATATATTTTTTTCTCATCTCGCATCAAAACTTTCATGTATTCGTTGTTTTACAGTCAATTTTTGTTGCCAACGTTTCCTGAGAGCCGCTATTGTATATTGTATCTAATGGTATGTGGTACATCCTATTGATATGTTCTTTTAGGTAAACTGTATCAAGTGGTCTATATTAAAGTTTTCTCTATTCTAACCTACAAAAATGCTGTTTATCTATTCTCTATTCCTACAGAAATGATGATGATATGACGATGATTACGAAAGTAAAAAAATATACGATCATTTTCTCACACTTTCAACTCAAGTTAACAGTAGCAGACAGTCTGAATAACGGTATGTGGTTTACCTATTTAATAAATTAAAAAACAAAATGATGATATAAAAAACATCCGTTAACCGATACTAGGATATCAGGTTAAAAATAATTTTACGGAAACAGACGTCATAAATTTTTAATCAAGGTCTTTCTCGAAACGCATTATTTTTGACCTATAAAGGTTAAATTTCTTTTTGTACTTCTTATCCTAGGAAAGGTTTTGAGTAAAATGAATGATTACATTTAGGTGTAAAAACCTTTATTGTGAGGAAAAAACTAATTTATTACAGTATCTTACATAAAATAAAAGAGTGACCGAGCTTTACTCGGTATTTTTTGTGCTAAATTTTCTAAAAACGAATCCTAGCTAAATCAATTTATCGCCACGAGACACCCTTCAGACATCGCATATCGCTGGAACTATTTCCGAGATATGTATATATATACCCTATCTATATCTATATTTGAGGGACCCTATCCCCCAAAGGCTGGCAAATCACTTGTGACGCCTCTAGTGTTGCGGGTGTCCATGGATGGCGGTAATCGCTTACCATCAGGCAATTCGTCTGCTCTTATCCCTCCTATTCCATAAAACAATCATTCTAAATCAATTGCACCCAAGAAAAGATTAGTCATAACATTGACCTCTCTTTAAAATTTTTGTTGACGGGTGGAAAAATCCCTTTGGATCTCCGGCTCCTCAGTGACGATGTAGCGAGGAGTATGTGGGGTTCTACTTAAAATCATCAACCTCAAGCACTACTCTAAAGAGGACCCATGTGATTTGAGCATCAATACCTCACTTAGCACTGCCCTGCATCCTGGGGGATTAACTCTCAGTGGAAACCGAACCCGTTAACTCTGGTTTGCTGAACAACAAGTTTTCTAAACGATATCGTTTTATTCACCACAATTAGTAATAAATAACAACTATAGTGGTTTTAAGATTTATTTACATTTGTACTGTTTTTAAAATTATTATAAGATTGTGTCAACATCAGTTCAAGTCTATAAAGACCTCATGGATGAATGGCAACAATTTTAAGACGAATCATCTAAGCGGGCACCACCTCTACCAGTTCTTTCAATCTGTTCGCGAACGGATTGAAAGAACTGCTCAGTATCTTACAGGTCACGGTTACTTGAAGAGCAAACTACTCTCATTTAAATTAGTCGACTCAACATTGTGTCAATGCTCAACACCTGATTCTAGCTGCGAACGTCGGCTCATCATATCATCTGGGAATGTAGTCTTTGGAACAATGATGTAACATAATGCTATAATGCTAAATAGCTTACAAATGATATCAGGGACAGCATACTATGGAGATCTAGTGTCAACTGCGGTGAATTTCCGTGCGTATAGGCATATTTGCCATACATAATATAGAAATCAAAAATTACATATAATAAATATCATCATCAAATTCACTTAGGATCCATAATATTTTATCCATGGTGCTTCCCGATTTGAAAAAGATGTCTGCCTATTTTGACTTCATTTTATCTCCCGCTTTGCTATGGAGGGAAGTGGGCTTGTTATATTTCCAACTCCTCCAGTTTTCTTCTGATTAATTTTGTTGCGGTTTCCAAGACAGTTTATTTTTTCTTGGGACTTCCCGAGTTTCATAATATTAAAAAAAACAACTCATACATAGGTAAAAAGTATATAATTAACTGAGCCTTAATAAAATATCAATTTTTGCTAACGTGCTTTCATTAATCTCTGGTGATCCGTGTATTCTACATTATTTTTTTCTCTTGCAGGACTTTTCCTCTTCTTATAACTACTTAAATAAAAGTTCATGAAAAGAGCAAAGAAGGAACAAATAAGAAACAAACAAAAATTGTGGAAAAAGTTCGGAAGAGGACATGGGGAGAGCTTCTGCTGGAAGTGAAGGTGAGACACCACGAGGATGAACTGGATCTGCAATAAAATAACATAATTGTTATTCAATGAAACTTCAATAATGAATAAAATACTATTATATCATAATTACAACAGTAATAATAAAAAATAAATATTCGCAATTCGGCAATTGTTCGAGAAACACAGACATGCACGCAAAAACTTGCATTGTGTTTTGTTAATGTACAGCAGGGTATACTGAGAGGTTCTGTGATATATTTTAAAGTGTGTTCTCGTATAAGAAAGGGGGCAACTAGACCGATAATTATTGTATCAATTCCCTTGCCTCAATGTAACTAATATTTTATGTGTAAATTTGACATGCTTATGTTTTCATAAATACTTTCAAAAATAAGTTCAGTAACTGCTTATTATTGTAAGCTTAATTCAAAGAAATTTAAATTCTGTGATATCTCTAATAAAATAGTGAGTTTGTTACACGTGACGTGCACGGGCGGTAACTAAATATTATAGTATCAATAATGATTATTTTGTTTGCAAAGAAAGACAACTCATGTACTTATGATAGTCCTGTATCGCGGAAGATGTTTATAAACACTCGTGCAACTGACACAAAGAATCTCCAAATTCCATACTACACTTTGTTTATCGCATAACGTTTTATCGCATATGGTTGTCCAACCAACAACACTCAGTCGTAGAAAGGGGCGAGAAGAGATTATATCCTTCTTTATCACATTAAACAGACGTATAGGGATTGTTTCGACTTTTGATTCTCTTTGTAGCGCTACTGACTTGCGTATTCTGCTCTCATAGTGGACTCTTACGTTACCTACGGAATGAAACCGGTCTAAAACAATGCCTGCGCTGTGCTTCTCCGAGTGAGTGAGGGTACCGGGGGCCCATAATCCAACCCTTCCTCCCATCCACCTCCCCATCCCTCAAGGCCGGTAAGGCACTTGTGACGCCTCTGATGTTGCAGGTGTCCATGGGCGGTGGTAATCGCTTACCATAAGGCGATACGTCTGCTCGTTTGCCCCCTATTTCGTAAAAAAGAAATGAATAGAAATCGTCACACTTTAAGTTCTAAATCCGTCATCACATGGTACTCACCAGCTGAAACTTCGTCAAATGCTTCTTCCACCAAACATACTTCTGATAGGGAGGCCCCAAAGCTGATATTCCATAGTAAGCATACATGATCACATGGATGAAACTATTCAGCATCCCCACTACCACAAAATGATCTGTGGGATGGTACATCAAGTGCAGCCAAGTCCATGTCACCATTGTGGTGTGGTGGTACAAATGTAGAAACGTCACTTGATTGTCCTTCTTTCGCAGTACAAAGAACACTGTGTCTAAGAGATCTAAATGCTTCGCAATGAAGTAAGGGTAAATGTCAAATATAACCTGAAACATAGTACTTGTAGTAAATAACCTGAAGTAAATTTGAAAGAGCATGGCTGTGAATAAAAAGATAGTTAACCTGGTAGTAAGCGTTTACCGCTGACCATAGACAGATGCAACTTAAGATTTCTAAGTGTATTGCAAGTTCATGAGTTGAAAGTAGGGGTGAACGCTCACTAACTCAGTGAAATGCAACGAAAGAATTGGGCCACATCATTTTGTTTGAGGCCTTGGTGCCATACCAACTGAGCTGATTTGGACTTATTGGTTCGATTTATATGGATACTTAAAAAAATACAAACGCATTCTGTATCTCTCACAAAAAAACTATCTATCTATCTAAGCATGCGACCTTTTAATCCATTCATCGGACCAGATCCGTTAATCATGATAAGGGTTTCGTGTCAATTTTCTTACTACAATTAATAACACCTGTCTTCTCTTATATTAATTGGATATTTTATTGTTTTGACTATGTAACTCAGCGCCAATAGATGTCATTCCCATATATTGTTAGTTTTTAATCATTGTTTACGTTTTTAAAATGTCAACTTGGCCAGGGGGCAGATCGACATATAATATAGTACAAACTGTCAATGTTAACTTAGAACCAATCTAGAAAAAGTTCAGCAACGAAATTAAATAAATATTTTCAGACATTTTAACACACAACGCCATCTAGTCCCAAACTAAGCAGAGCTTGTACTATGGGTACTAGACAACTGATATAAATACATATATACTTTTTTTGTAAACACACACATATTATACATTGAAAAAACCCAAACTCCGAAACAAATATTTGCAGATCATACAAACATTTGGTCCGACTCAGGAATCGATCCCGAGGCCTCATGCGCAGCAGTCGCTTACGCTACCACTACGCCACCGAGGCAGTCAAATTGTTAGAAATAAGTAGAAATTTTAGAAACTAATCTAAATTACCTCCTGCAAATCCTCGCCTTTTGGACACCTCGTGGTAATGATCCGAAATCGGTAGATATATTTCAAGTACTGAAATCAATAAATTATGTTTTGATTAATGTAAACTTTTTTAAGGGTAATCTAACGGTTTCCGAGACGGTTGGTACATATTTGTACAGAACTGTGAGAAATTCATTAGTTATTCGTTCTTGGAAGGCCAACAACTTTGCATACGAATCTGATATTTGCGTTTTATTAATTTACTAAAGAATCTTTACGAATTCACAACTTTATACAGTAAAACACGTTTTACAATAGTATTTACAATAACTATTTTAACTTTTTACTTGTTTGATCTATTTGTTTTGTATATTTGAGAATAAATTCTTTATCTAATTTTTTAAACAGCGCCATCTAGTGTCAAGCTTATGTCTTATAATAATATTTTAGTTTTATTATATATTGATACGTACTCTATACTTAACGACACTTTTAATGTTTCCCTTTCATTTTTTACAATTGTGTTAACAGTATTTATGAATTGACAAAACTAAGTATACCTATACAAATACATAATATAACCTGACACAAATTATTTTTCAATAAGTGTACAGTGAGATTTCAAGATGTTCACTATTAAAAAACTCAAATTAATAATATCATGACATTTTTTTAGATGTGTGGACGAAATGGCAACATTGCTCAAAGGAAATACAGACGCCTACCAAAAAGCGAATAGCAACAAATATACTTACAATAGCTACTAAATACAATGAGAAGGCGACTTGAAAAGCGTTATATTTTAACATAATATTATTCAGCTTCAATGGCTCTCTATTCTTCATGTAGGCTGGTAATACTTTTAAAACCAGTACTAGGTATAAGCTTAAAACAATAGCTAACCCGGTTAACGTCCCTTCTAGCGTCCATGTCTGTATTGTATCTGAAATAAATATTACTAAGAAGAGTGAAAAAGTGTCAGATAAATTCAAATTAATTATAAACAAATAAAGTATTATTTTCACAATGAAGAAAGAAAATAACGTAGCTGCATTGTACTCAGATAAAAATCTAAAAAGCAAAAGATTGGCCACATAACAGCTGCATCCTCGTGCCTGCTAAGAAACTTTAAAAATATATATCTATGTATAAATGTATATACAAATACAATTAGATATTCTATAAGTTAATCTAGCTACCATAATATAAGTACAAGCTCTGCTTAGCTTGAAGCTAGATGGCATTATGTTTGAAACGTCCGAAATATTTGTCTAGGAAGTTTCTACGTTTTTGGCTAGAGATATGATGGTTCAACTAACATATTAAATCTGGATGCAAAATGTACGGCATGTCCTAATGATTCCAAGCAAACTCCACTAATAATTGGCATTGGATTGTATCAAAATACCAATTCGATACCATACTACGACAGTCAGACCACAAAATTGGTAGAATGTTTGTCTATATTTCGTATAATATAAGTTATCATCGTCTATACGTTTAGATCTCTCTACTAAACAGATAAAAACTTAAACTAGGCAACAGATTTTAATGCGGTTTCATCAACAGGCAGACCGATTTAAGAAGATTTACGTAGGTGGTCCGAAAAGATGCTATCCAACGTCGATACATGGTATTTTTTCTAATTCTACAAGGTTTTCTTAGTTTTATACATAGTCCTTGAACTCTTCACAGTTTCTTAGCGATGCTATCTGCACAACGCAAAGAAGCACAACTACATTTGCTATTTTTTGTTAACAAGTGCTGCCGTCTCCACGTTAGGGTAGGAAACGGTTTAGACTTATCCTGTATACATGAAGTTTAAAGATTGTCCTTTACAGCATATCTAACAAAAGAGATAAAAGTAGAGAGATACTAAATGTAGGTTAGAAAATATTCATCATCTTTAACTTAAGAGCTACACTCTTGTCGATGCAACTTTATCCAGCTCTCTCTATCAAGAGCCGTTTCCTTAACCTCCTTTTCCTTAATCTGGTCTATATAATTATGTCTTCGTCTTCCTCTTCCTCTCTTTGCTTCTATTTTTCCTTCTCTGGTGTTACTTATAAAGTTATCATGACGTTTCATTTTCAAGTTTCACAGCCAGATATACGATGCTCCAGATATACGACCGTTTACCATGGGAGAGCCACGCTTCGGCATGCATGGGCCGGCTGGAGCGGAGTGATACCACGGCCTCACAAACAACCGGTATGAAACAGCGCCTGTGCTGTGGTTCACAAAGTGAGTGAGGATACCGGAGGCTCATAATCCAACCCTTCCGCTCATCCTCCTCCCCATCCCCTATGGACGGCAACGCACTTGTGACGCCTCTGGTGTTGCGGGAGTCCATGGGCGGCGGTAATCGCTTACCATCAGGCGATACGTCTGCTCGTTTGTCCCCTATTCCATAAAAAATAAATAACTAATAAAGCATTTCCGAATGTTTATATTTATTTTAGACTTCAAATATATACTTTGGCATAAAAACGCTTGCTTAGCCATCAAAAACATCCCACCTGATCAATGGTGGATCGTTAGAATAATTTACGATAAATATTTTTATAGTTCACTATAGTTATACTCAGTTCCGAATTGCTGGCGAGTAGTCCCCTCAATGTTGGAATATGGTCGAGTGTGGGGTCATAATGTGTGTATGTAATTATAGGATTTTGTTTTTTTCAATTATTTGCTTTGTTAATGCATGCATTATGGCACGAATATATAATTCATCACTTAGGTATAAAGTTTATTTTGTTTGAATGTAATTGACGATCACTTTTTTTAAGAGCTATAATTGACACTGGTTGACAAATGGTGACGTCGCATCTGCGATGAGACATGACAAACAGACGCCATGACACCACCGAGTGTCTTGGCGTGAATTCTAAACCTAAAATTTAAATCGCATTTTTTTCCATCTAAAACTTTATTTTTTTGTAGAAATATAACTATTTGTGACAATAGAAAATACTCCCGATCATCATAAATCAGTTTTTCAAAATAAGTCATCATGCCTATTGTTGAATGTTTGGCACCTTTTTTGTTTTTCACTTTCTATTGGTGCCAAAATAAATATTTTTCTTTCTTTCGAATCGATCTGTGAAGCCAAGTTTAGGACTCACTAAGCTAAAGCACTTTATGTTATATAATATGTTATAGCTTCAGGCTATAGATTAGGTTATGGCTTTTGTTTATATGTATTAGGTAAGGTTCATGATAATGCACAATACAACAGTTATTTGTATGCAAATGAACATTATTATTCGTATTACTGTTTCAGTAATGAGATTTATACATTTAATGCTTCGTAGAAATGTATCAATATAGCTTATACTTCGTTGGTATGTTCAGCATCTGCAATTATAGTCTCAAAAATAAGTCGTATCAGGTTTATAATCTCTTCATTATGAAATTATACCTAAGTGTCTTCTATCTAAGATTAGATCACTTGATTAAAATTTATGACTTGATTAGAATTAACCCATGTATATTATTACATATTATTACTATAATTTATCTTTGTACATCTATATCTATTATGTGTTCAAGATTGTTCAACGAGAGGTGAATTTCATAATAACCTCAATGTTCCGGCTAATCTCTGGAATGGCTAAACCGATTTCAACGGGACTTCCAATGGTAAATAGCTGACGATATAAGGAGTAGCTTAGGAGGTTTCGCCACGCGGTTGTTATTGTAACGGTATTACAATACCGGGTAACACAGAGGAATACAGCAAGTTTTACAAAAAACTATATTTGTAATGTGTACATACGGACACAAATGACTGTCGTCATAACACAATATTTATTCAAGTTGGATACAACCCACGACGTCTGGTTTAGCAGTGAAGACAGCTAACCACAAGACCAATAGGCTCATCTAGCCATATGATAGATACCATCATGTTATATACAATGTTGAACAGCGTTCACTTTTCCGGCTTCCTGATACAAATTGCCGTCCCTTTCCGGCGCGTCCCCTTACAGACCGCAGGAAAATGGGAAGAAACATATTGCATATCAAAAAAGTTACTTACCTGGCAATGTTATTACTGGATCAAGATTTTTCTCCATTAAATTTTTTCCACTATGCATTTCTATTTTTTATAATTTACTATAATACACGATTTTCTACGTACGTTTATTCCTTAACAGTAAAAGTTTGTTAATGATGTACCTTAAGGGAATAAATACTAAAGAAATTTATGCTAATCATATGTTATACTTTGATGCAATGTACATTTTCTATTGTATTCAAATATAATGCGATCCAGTTTCTTGTAGTATAAGCAACATCGTGATATTTTGTTTGTTTGTCGTATTACAAATAAAACAATATTAATGATTTCATCAAATGATATATATTAATAATAAAGAAAAACATCCTCATCAACAGCCTTGAAGAGTCCCTGCCGGAGATAGACCTGTCGTTAGCAAGAAGTTTTTGGCCCACTATACCGCGAAGCACGCGAGCCTGACGATTTGGCACTTATTGTGTTAGTTTCAAGGTTTCTTTCTCCTTGTAGTGATGATATCTTGCGTCGTTTGTCCCGTAGTCGTCTCTTATGACGATCTATATAGAAGGGGTGGAGACCACTCCGAACTCTTAATTTGTCACCAATCAGCGTTCATCACATTATAACTGAAGCTGAACTCAAAACTCAGAATGTCATCAAAGTTATTATACTCATTAAATATAGAATCACTATTCTCGTCATATTTATTTGGATTTTAATTACTCAGAAGCTTTTAACATTTAGTATAAATATTACCCTAAGGTTGGCTGGTAGATAATACCTAGGGCATTAAGTCCGTCTGCGTACATGTATGCATGACATTTCAAATAAATAGGTACAGTATACCTCTGAACCTACCCGTAGTAAGATGGTCTATTTTTTCTTCTTTCTTTTCTAATTTTAAATATCAGTTCTCAAAAGCCATTACGGGAAAGCTAGTCTTTCAAAGTATATCAGATTATAAGTTAGTATGTATCAGAAACATGTCAGAACATACGTTGACATATTATATGTAAGTATTTTTTGTCAGTGTACATTAATCGAAACCTCTGTAGTTAATTATGTTTAAAGCCGTTTTTACTTAGAAATAGGGCAATGATTTTGGAGCGTATGCATATATGTATTTATGTTAGTGTCAATAGACTAAGTCTCCTTAATTGTTGGTGATTCAAGTTATTTAAAAGTGATTCAAGTTACCTAATATACACAACTGTAATCCTTAAAGTACCCAGTTCCTCCTTTGGGGTCACCATGCAATTAAGAATTGTATAAGAGAGTGATATGGATACTGCACGTGGATTGAAGTTTGCAGAGGCATCAGCAAACTTTACAGGACGGATCGCTTCGTCATCGGTGTGATAAAAGAGACGGTAGAAAGAACCCAAGAGAATATAACATCGTCATCTATAAGTTTTGGCCGGACCAGTGATGTAGATGACCCACAAAGGAGATAACGGTATAAATAGATCCGTAAGCGCCTGCTTTAGCTGGTGATGTGATGATTTAGGAGTACCTAAATCGTTTAGGAGTACCTAAACGATTTCGGCCATGGCGGCCAGTCTCAACGGAGACCATCAGCAGTTACGCAGGAAATATTCTTGTGCCCAAGCGTGTGCGCAAATAAAGGTGAGGCACTCTCTGTTCTCTCACTGTCATAAACCTATGGTACGGCTATTCGGGAAGAGATTAGGCGCAGGACCGAAGTCTTTTTGTGCTCTTCAGGACACGGGGGTTAAATCCCTTGCTTCCAAACTGTCGTTATTAAGCATTGCTATAATCATAAAAACTCAATCACACTTTTTGACCCGATCTGGGAATTCCACCCGAGACTTCTTGATTGGTACATAATCACTGAACACTAACTGCTGGATCAACGCTGGATGGTGGAGGTAATTTTGTAATTGCTAAAGCAGCCACGATTTTCTAGGACTCAAAATTATTTTATTGTTGATAGCTGAATAAGAAAAATTAACTGTGTAAAAAATGAAACATTGTTATTGACTCACCTTCTTTCTGGTTAGTCAATAAAGACACACACACACTTTTCAAGGTAGTAGAGTCACGCTGATTTCAGTGCGAATGGGCCTGCTCAACCAAGGACGCTATTACCCTCTCACAGAAAACCTACCTAAAATGCGGCATTTGTGCTGTCGTGTTTCGTTGATAAGTGAAAGACCGGAGACCCAGTGTTGCTGAAGCATCTCAATAGGCCACTATAGTGTGAGTCACCATGTTGCATTATCTGCGTTCGTATGGTATGGTGACCACTACTCTTAGACTCTCATCTTGCCTTCCATCGGGTGGAGTGGGGTCACTTTGGCAGGCTCAGATATATAAAAAAATATACATTTAATTACTGAAACGATACAATAAATCCGAAATAACATGAAAAATTAAAACAGCTGTTGCGTTAAGCTAATAAAATGCATAACAATAATATGATTAGCTTGTAGTTGCTCTATCCAAAGTGGCAGGCACTCACAATATTTAACGTTTTTTTTTTTTTAAATTCGAGTTACAGACTTAAAGCTGAAAGCCTTTCTGTGTTTTTATTGAATAGGAATAAGAAAAATCGGTGTGGGCGTAGTGTTATTGTATCATAGTGATTTTGGAAGTAAAACAACTAGAATGAGTGCAACAAAATTATTCGTAGCTTTGTGGAGAAATAAAGAGATAGTGGGTAAACAAAGTTAATTCTGAAAATAACATGAAGAGTTAAGTTTTATTTAAGATAGTTATGATGTTTACAGATTTTAGATGGACCCATCAACTCATGCTACACCAAGAAAAAACCAGTACATGAATAGTGCTATGACTGTTGTGTTTTAATAGTTTTACCAGGCGTTTTATAAACAATTAATGTTAAAACATTGACAAAAGTCAGCCACGAAAATCATAGTCCATATTCTTATTCAATTGAAACAAATAAAATTGACTGGCGTGGTGGTAGCGTATGAGACTGCTGTGCTTGAGGTGTCGGGTTTGATGTTTTTTATTTTATAAGTTGCAAACGAGCATACCTATCGCCTGATGGTAAACGATTACCGCCGCCCATGGACACCCGCTACACCAGGAGCCTTAGTACTAAGTGCGTTGCAGCCCTTGGGTGATGGGAAGGGGGATTAGGGGCAGGGTTGGATTATGGGCCTCCGGTATCCTCACTTACTCAGTGAAACACAGCGCAGGCGCTGTTTCACACCGGTTTTCTGTGAGGCCGTGGTATAACTACGGTCGAGCCGGCCCATGCATGCCGGGTAGGATTAAATGTATGTATTTACAAAAAAAGTACATGGGTAGGTATTTAGATCAGTTTTTCTAGTACGCATAATACAAGTTCTGCTTGGGACTAGATGGCGTTGTGTGTTAAATGTCTGAAATAAAGAAAAAGGTGGCTGAAATGCAACTTCAACTATTTAGCTAAAAACTGATCAACATTTTTAAGTAGTACCTATATAACGATTGAATTGTATATAATCTTAATAATCTGAATAAAAATAAATCGATCTTTAAATTAAAAATACAAAGTATATAAATTTTAGGACGTTATTATATAATAGGGGCTTAAATAATGCTAACAAGCTTTGTTTAGTTCGGGACTAGATGGCTTTGTAGATGGCGTGACACCTCTAGTATTGCGGGTGTCCACGAGCGACGGTAATCACTTACCATCAGACTTTAAAAAGCCTTTTTTCCTAACTACAAACTACGACACGGCTGAATATTACTTATAGTAAGCGATAGATTAAAAGTTAAAAAGTGCACCGCTTGGATAAACAATCTATTTCATCTAACCAATTTATGTGTAATAACCAACAGATTGTTTTCAAATAACTATAGTGTCTCAACAAAGTCTTTCATGAATTTTGTCACCAGAAACTCATTCAATTCATTGTACTTTTTATCGTAATATGCAACCAAGTTGTGAAATTGTTATTTCACTGCGAACTACCACAACCTTGGTTGTGTGATCGCAATTATATGAAAAAGTAGAAATATGATAATCATTCATCCATATTTAAGTACGAGTTCGTTTAACTGTTTTTCCAGATTTGTTTTTAGGTCTGGTCATTTGCGATTCTTATTAATAAACCGAGATCGTGGCATAGATTCAACTTGATTAATGTTTCGTGAGTATTTTTTTCGGTATATAATATGTATGTTATGTAAGTAATTGGATACTGTATATCCGTATGGTAACGAATTAGGAATAGGAGCCTACCCTATTCATCCTATGGGAACAAACTATTTAGTACAACAGCATTGTAAAGAGAAAAAAATGCTAGAAGTACACTCACAGAACCTCCTTTCTAAAGAGAGGCAAATATCCATCAGTGAACTTGAAAGGATGTTGCTGTCGAAGAATTAGATGTCTGTTATGTATGAGAGCCCAGAAGGAATGAATAAATAAATAAAGCAATAGTTAGTTTCACACTGGCTTATTATCAATAAAATACCGGCATACACATTCAAAACATTTTCAGGTACCCATTCCAACAGTACCTAAAGGATTGTGGTACCTACCATGTATCATTCAACAGCTGAATGTGATTACAAAATGCTGAAACAAAAAGATAGCATAAGTCAAAACAGCATTTGTTTTAATGTACATAAAACACAAAATTGCTAAACAGTCTGTTTTTATCATCTACCCAGTTTATTATTTTGCTCAATTAAAAGTCACATTAGTAAATAACGCGCAAATTAAAATGACAAAAAGTTATGTTAATTAAAATCTTTTATCAAGCTAACAAATTATTCATTATTCTTCGTAACTATATGTATTATGTAGTAAACGAAATTAGTTTTAATTATATTAACTACATAATAAATATTAGTGTTTATTTTGACTTCTCTTTTAATTTTTATCTAGTTTTTACCAGCTTGTCCGCCCACGTGTATGTTGGTTATCGTCACAAAGAGTAGCCCTTAGACATAGGCTACTCTTTCAACTATAGTTCTCTTTAGTCTACATGTTTCAAAATTGTGAAACATGTTGAATAAATTGGGTCACCAGATACGTATAGAAAAATATATTCCGACTATGTATTACCCGAGATTGGATCGTTTAATGTACAAACTCGTAATGCTAGTATTTTTTTAAATATAAATTTTTCTCGTGGCTCCGCCCTCATGTAAATCGATCATCACGGTAAATCTGTGGTATCCTTCCTGAACAATCAATGTATATCCAATCCCGTTTATATCAGTCAGCGGTAAAGCAGTAAAAATGTAACATACAGACAGAGCTACTTTTGAATTTATCAAGCTAGTGTGTTATATACTTCTTTAGTTCGATTGGTAATCTAATTGGCTTGAAAGATTTTGGTTTATAAGCTATCGTTGGATTTCTCTTAATTTTAAAATAAAAGTGATACCGGGTTAGTGAAACGATAAAAATAAATATAAATCTATTTTGTTTACTCCATTATACTTAGGGCAAAATTCTCCATCACATACGATCTTATGATTCAATGAAACAATCACAATTGGCTTTTGTTTTTCTGATTTTTCTATTTTCTCAATTTTCCATATTTAGTTATTTGTAGGGTCGTATAATAATGTAATTTAATTCATTTACACATTCTTCACTTGAACGATTTCGACTCGTACTCCTTATTCTTCATCTATCACACGAACAAAGAGTGTGGAGTTAGAGATGTGTGTATATATGTAGCGCTCATAGCCCAGTTGCACTCGGTGATTAGAAACAATCGCCGAGGGTAAGCAACGATGGCGCGGTCAGTACCTGGATGGGTGACCGCTAGTGGCATGTTACCATGAGCGTCTCCGTGATTCGGAGGTCACGTTAAGCAGTCGGTCCCGGTTGTTATCATACGATAACAGTTGTGAAGCTTAGTTGGAGGCCTTCGGGCGGCTTAAAAACATCCAATGACAAGATTTACGTAGCCACAACGTATTCTTGCCAGTCCCCAACCCGCACTTGGCCAGCGTGGGGATGTATGGCCTTAACCCTCTCCTGAGGGGAGACCCGAGCCCAGCAGTGGGACATTATGGGTTGTTGATTGATTGATTGATTGTATATATGTATAGTTATGAATGAAATGCCTACCTAATAATACGAAGAGTATATTCAGCTGAGACTATTAGAAGCTGGTGAAAATGAATAATGAGTATTCTGTGAGTATGATGATAAATCCACAGATTAATGTATAAAATTTCTGCATCATCCCAAGATTCACTTGTAGAGCCTGCCGTACAATCCGTATTTTTACTAATCTGCATCAAGTTTTGCGTAAATAAAATAAAGGTTACACAAAGAGTATTTGAATTTGAAATATCTTTTTAGTATCATTCAAAATTTGAATAAGTACTATTAATGAGGTAAGCTATGAATGCTCAGATCACTTCTTTGCTATAAGTGTAATATAATCAATCGTGTCGCCAAATAAATCACTGGCAAGCAACTTTAAAACAACGGGTAAGTAATATATGTAAATTTTCTCTTAAATTTATCACAAAGTATAAACAAATATGTTAAGAAATTTAGCATGTCAAGGTCAAAAGAAACAGCCTAATGTGGTTGGCGACCGCAGAAGTGAGGTATCGCTAAATTTATTTTAAAATAGAATAATAATGACTTCACAAATATCACCTGGCAAATCGGTTCCATGGTAACCAGATTACTGTTGAGCATACTTAAGTTTTTCTAAATACTATACATCATAGTAATATGAATAACGCAATTATTTGTCTTGGGTAGGGATTCTGGCTTGAAATTCACTATTAGAAAGAGAAGTCAAAGAGGCTTGGTAGTCATCGTCACTAATCATTGAACGAACGTACCTATCTAAAGTGAAATAAGAACTAAATCCCTGAAATCACCAACGACTGTTAAAGACACATATCATTTTGCGTTCTCCAGGGCCTGATGCCTCTTTGAAGAGTACTAGCCTTAACTTGTTAACTATACACATCTTCTTCTTTCAATATCACTTCAGAAAGAAACGGGGGAGCATAATCAGAAGCTGTAGTATAGTCACATTCCAGAGTTCCTCTTCTCTAAAATGTCTGATGCCGGCCACCACATGTAAAAATTCTCGGACAAAAGTTTTACAATATAACTATCTAGTTAGTAACTATCTAGGGCTCATCTGAGCCCTGCGATGTTATAACTTCACTCGCAGGTAACGCCGCGTGTCGAATCAATTCTTTTTTTTTAAATTCATATACCCTTCTCAAACCCTCAGGAATAGACACAAAAGAATTCATTTAAATTGTTTCAGCCCTTTAGGAGGAGTTTAGTCACAAACATACACACAGAAGATTTATATATGTATATATATATATGTGTAAAGATTTATGTACTTTTAAATTGAGCAAGCATTTTGTCATTACCTGTCACAGTTGTTACTTTAACTTCTAAAGTAATTCTGTACTGAAGGTTAAAATGTTTGGCATTAATGGCCTTACTTGGTTGCTTTACGCTTCTAAACGCCATGCGTGAGTCGGTTAAATGATTTAAAAGTGAAGTAATTTGTACATAAATTAATAAGAATTTAGTTTATAAGAAAACGAATAAAATCTACCTTGGAGATTTTTTTTATTTAATTTTCATAAAAGATATTAATTATTAGATCGGTTTTCGGCTAAATAGTCAGTGTCTAGGGCATCATTTTCCACTCGACTTTAGACTTGCAGTATATTGTACCCTTACTTCCACTCTTTATTTTCTTCCGTACAATATTACCTACGTCTTTGTTCTGTTTAAAAATTATATTTCTAAAGAAACAAACACAACTATTTGCAAATTATACAAGAATTATTGCAAAAAGTGTAATAGAAAGCTAAATAAAATTATGATAATGGCTGAAAGATGACAAACATGACAATGATAGTAATACGGATGGTGATGAATGTAATGTCTTTGACTGTATTAATATTATCAAGTTAAACGATATTTTGGTAGAACGCGGAATAAAAAAAAATGATTTAATGTTAGACAACCCAGAGCTGAGCAATGTTGTTAAATATTACGAAAAAACATGAAAAATATATTCCCTTTTTTATATATTAGTCTGCTAAAGTGACTCAACTCTGCCTGATGGAAAACATGAACAGAATCCAAGAAAAGTGGTTACCGTACTCCTTGCAAAGGCAGATAATGCAACAATGCAGCATGGTGACCCACATTATGGCGGCCTTTTGAGATGATTCTGCATCACTGGGCCTCCGGTCTCGCACTCACTGACGAATCATGACAGCATGAATGCTGTCACAGATGCTATAATAATAATAATAATAGCATATTGCATAAATTTAGCCATGCAACAAGAAAGTAACACGGTTATTCCATTTACAATAACAAATTATACAACAAGTATGGCAAACAATTATATGAGACCCCTGATCCTCAAACTAGGATTTCCTGTATTTTGAGAATCAGTGGCTCCGCTTAGCGCGATGTAGTAGTAATGATATGTTGTTGTGTGAAAGGGTAGTTAAGTACCGCCCCTCCAGCCAACTGAGCCAGCCGGTTTGTGCTGAAATCAGCGTGGCTCTACTACCTTGGAAAAACATGAAAAAACGTAGCTGAAGTTGCGCGGGTCAGTTAGTTATGTATATAGAAGTGGTATAGTACTGTTAACCTTGGTGTTTTAAAGTACTACATTCGTTGAAATAATTTACGAAATATAAGCTTAGTCATCTTTTTCAATTAGAGTTCCTATTGTCAATTGGTTGAATACTAAATTTAGACAGAGATTTCGCAAGTGGATATGGCAACACATGTACGAAGTATAATATCGAATTGTCTACTTGTTTTAATATATATTTGGTTGAAGCAGCAAAAGTTGCGTTAAATAAGTGTTTTAATTCATTTCATTGTAGATAAGCTTATTACTATAAAATTAACAAGCCTACAAAGATACGCATTTCAACATTAATTTAACGCAACTTAGGATATCAATGTAAATCAACTATACACAATCTGATACTACTAAACATGCTATTGTAAGGAAGTTGAAGATTTTTTGTTTGATTGTTTGTCTCTTTAAATATGATTATCTTTGAAAAGATCCGTCAGATTTGAATCGTCCCTTTTGTATCCGATAGAAAAAAGTGCTGGATCTACCGTCTATTATTGACTTACGATACTTTTCCTATAAATTCAAATATTGTATTATAAAACTGCGAAAAAGAGCTAATTATTATTAAAGAGCGTCTTAAAGAAAGAAAATGGCTATAACCGAAATACATATCACCATTTTTTTGGCTTGAGGGCGAATGTACAGCAAACGTACAAACTTGTCAATTAATCTTGTGTGAGTGCACTGATTAAATGAGTTTAAACTTGAATCTCCCTTTCCCAGAAATAGAAGAAGGTGAAGTTTTGAGTTAAGTAAGTTGAGGTAACGTCACACAGTCGCTGAAACGTATAATTTGCTATTTTCACAGTCTCGTTTTCTCTTCTCTTTTCTTATACACGTGTAAGACCATAGACTTCTTTTTAGAAAGGCTGCCCCAGTCTACCATAGAAAAAGGTCTGTTCATTAATCCAAACCATTTTTTTTACGTGTGTAAGGCCCTCGGGCCTTCACCCCATCGGGGTTTGCGGCGGGGCGGTGTGTCGGAATCGAACCGACTAGAACCACACGGTGTGCCACTCTGCGCCTGAGACGGGAGGGATCCGGGAACCGCTTCTTTACGCCATCCGGACCCCTCCCAGCTCATATTAATCCAAGGCAAACCCTCAACGATATTGACATACGCTAGTGATGTTTCTAATCTCTAGATGTCGCTGGTTATTTATTTTATTTTTTTTAATTGAAAGCCTGCCAAAGTGGCTATTATCAACATGATGGGAAACATGAGTTGAGTCCAACATCGGACAACATTAGTCTTAGATCATAAATCTTTTTATATAACACTTTTTTAACTAACTACAAAAAAGTTCTCAATTAGATTTTTTTTGCGCATCTATCTTATCTTAAAGTTTGTTCATCTGCGGAGTTGATTTTTCATTGCGGATATACAAAATGCTTAAATAATTTTGTAATATTTAATAACTCTGCTGTTGCAGTTCATTCGTACAGTTTTTGTCTGTTAAATCTATATATGATCCAGGTTGGTGGATAGACAGTGGATAATTCATTGACTAATTGTATTTTCTATAACTAGTTTACCTATCTATAAAAAAAATAAAAACGATCAAAAACCTAAAACAAAAAACTCGTCTCGCAAATTGCAACGTTACACAACAATTCTTTAATTGCAAACACTTTCCATAAATATGTATTTGTAGCTTAATCTGTTAGCTTACAACATTTTATAGTGAGCATGTCAATATCAGATATTTTTATTTATTTAATAAATGTAATGAGTCGGCAATCGCGTTTGTAGTAGTAAAATATTTTTATAGTCCATACTAATGTTATATATATAAAAGTAACTCTGGCTGTCTGTCTGTTACGCTTTCTCGGCTAAACCGCCGCACATGATTCTGATTTCAATACATTTGGCAAGTGTATATTTTAATTTTTGAGGAAGGACGAACATACACGCGGGTGGAGCCGCGGGCAACAGCTAGTTGCAAAGCCTCGCGAAGATGAACTCGAAGAGTGGTAGGTACATTGCTTAACATGATCCACCTTGACCTATGTGATAAAAGGTATACCTCAGTACGTTTTGGTTACGACAACTCAGTGTGTGATCTTGTGATTATCATCTATACAAATAAACAAAATTGGAGTGTTTGTTTGTAATTTTGAAATAACCGCTTTTTACTTTAATGCATATGTATTTATACACGGTACATATACTATTTTTTTACTTATTTTTTTTCTTCAATTTTTGTCTGTCTGTCTATTTGTTCTCTCTGTCTGGAATGGCTGGTCGGATTTTGCACGGAACTTTCACTAGCAGGTAGCTGATGATATAAGGAGTAACTTAGGCTTTTTTTAGACCAGCTTCGATCCACGGCGTTACCTGCGGTCGATGTTATACCGCAGGTAACACTGCAGGATTCAAGTAGTACACGTATAAGAATGGCTATCTATTATATCTATTTGTGTGCAATATTTACTTATACACGCTCAGTTTATTTGTACTTAAAATATACACTTCTTAAAGACGCAGCAATATTCTAATAACTTGTAGGTCATCAGTACAGTACAGATTAAGAATACGAAATATCATCAAACCTATTCATCATTTGGGTATTGTACGAGGAGACTAAGGGAGGTAATTACACAGGACAGCTACATCACTGCAGAGAGAAGGGTAAGTTGAAACAAACCTTTATATCAATCCATCTCGCCTGCTTAGCACCTATAATAGGCCAAAACCATTTTACGAAGGTGTGAGTGACTTTTGTGTCCGGTTAGAGACGGTTGATGTATATATCTCCTTAGATAAAAAAAGTGGCTTATTCATGCACACGCCCACTACTACATCCTGTACATCATGATCACAGAAGTGAGCTATGAACACTCCGAGATATGACACTCGAAAATATCCCATAAAAAAAATATTTGGAATTCAGTACGATATTTATCAAAAAAAAAACAAATTAACCTATTACAGTATACTGCTGGTCTTTCCCATTGAACGCCACGCTGATTGATTTTAGGCAAATCAAATGCATTCATAAGTTTACACCATTTCATTCTTTTATATCACTAAGAGTAACTGCATGAGAAGGTCGCATAAAACTGATTCATCTTTTTGGTAATGACCCACAAAAGTAACGTTGTTTTTAGACGTTTGTAGGCAATTTAGCTATTATATCTTAACATCGTAATCTTGTAAACTGCAATTTTGTTTTGTATAACATAATAAAATTTAAGAAAATTACGAAAACCCAGCCGCTATACGAGACGTGTCACGCTAAAAAATAGCCTTCGAATAATTACAAATTACTTAAAAACAAGTAAAAAGTCACATTTGAACATTACACTTACTTCTATATATCACATTATGTATGTTTTGTTATGTCAAGTTATATCAACTTGTTACTATAATCAAGGAGAAAATTTTTATTATAGACCAATTTAGTATGTATTAGAGCGTAGCGCTGCTTTTTCAGGCTGATTATTTGAGTTTAGAAGGAAAAATAATAAGCAAATAATCAACCACACTCTTATATTTATATTAAATATAACTTTTGCCCGCGGCTCCGCCCGCGTGAATGTTAATTTTCAGGGAAAAGAGTAGCCCAAAGGTAGGTAAAGTATATCCTTTCTCAAGAATTTACCGTGGGAGAGTTACGCTTCGGCATCATGGGGCGGCTCGACCGGAGTGATACCACGGCCTCACAGAAAACCGATTTGAAACAGCGCCTGCGCTGTGTTTCTTCGAGTGAATGAGGATATCGGAGGCCCTTAATCCAACCCTTCCCTTAATCCCCTTCCCCTTCCCCAAGGCTGGCAACGCACTTGTGACGCCTCAGGTGTTGCGGGTGTCCATGAGCGGCGGTAATCGCTTACCATCAGGCGATACGTCTGCTCGTTTTCCCCCTATTCCATAAAAATCAGAATGAAAGTGTCTCTGTGCAAAATTTCATTGGAATCGGTGCAGCGGGTTAGCCGTGAAAGCATAACAGACAGACAGAGTTACTTTTAAATTTGTAATATTAGTGTGAATGCATTAAAGGTAAAGAAAGTTAAAAATAAACAAGGTATTATTTCGAACGATGTTTTTCAATTCTTTCTTCCACTTCGTATTGAAAGATATACTTTGTAGAACTTCGAAGGAATAAAATATTCCTAGTTTTTTACATGATTATACACTGTTTTTGCTTTAATTTTGTAAATTATACTTCAAGTATTAACATGATATACGACAATGTATTTGCTTGACATTTTTTTCAGGTTGATAAAAAGAATAACCTAAGAATGGACTGAATGAAAATGAAGAATGGACTGGCTTTTATCACATTTTTACTGATTATTGCAAAAAGCATAAGATTATAAGATAAAACTGAAAGACATCATGAAATGTCTACTTGAAATGTCTGTTATTACTTCTTTTTCGTTCTGCGGCCATCTAACAATTAACGCCATGTAGTCCCAAACTAAGTAGAGCTTGTACTACTAATGATATAAAAATAAATAATATTTTTTTTGCGAATTCATACAGATTAGACACAGAAAACATCCAAACTCCGAAACAAATATTTGTAGAATGCGTTTTAACAAGTTCCATCAAGTGCCGACAATTGAGTGAATAAATTATTAAATATTTGTAAATCATACAAACATTTGGTCCGGCCCAAGTATCGAACTCAAGACATCACAACAGTCGTACACGGTACCACTATACTTACTTGGCAGTTATTTGAATGGATCCTATTGCAATAAACACAAAGGAGCACATGGGGCAAGCATGACAAATGTGTAACAATAATTGAGCAATAATGACCCTATCTGAATTGCATTGGTTGGACGGTTGCACCATAGGGACAATGCAGTTATGTCTTGCAAAACTATCTAGTTACAAAGCTATGATAAAGAGAAGTTGGAATTCGTATGTTTTGTTAAGCTATTTTAATTTAGTTTATATTATGTTTCCTAGCTTTTAAATTTAAAAAAAAATGCATAAGTCAGCTTTGGCGACGACATTCGTGATTTATAACTTATATTCTCGATTGTCAGCACTTGGTGGAACTTGTTAGAATACATTCTACAAACTCTTTTGTACTTATATTCCACTATTTAGATATGACTAGTTTAGCTTTATTACATTACTTACCAAACAATTACGAATAGTACAAGCTTTTTTTTTTTTCGTGATGGAATGCCTTTACGCACTTCGCCCCCC
>PKRV01000200.1:6579-77746 GCA_003709505.1 Hyphantria cunea | reverse complement strand
TGTGGGACTCCTGACTGACTCGCCAGACTACCCACTAAATCACCACGGTGTGCCACTCTGCGCCTGAGGCGGGAGGGATCCGGGAACCGCTTTCTTACGCCATCCGGACCCTTCCCAGCGCCTGCCCGCACTGACTAATAGTACTAGCTATACCAACCCTACCACTCTAGTGAAAAATAGATAAATGCAATGCTTGAAGCAGTTAGTACATTATATCAAGAGCACAATCGGTGATGAACTCGAATGTTTGAAGCCTCCAAACTAATTTTAATTTTAAAGAAAGGTTATATAAATATGCAAAAACAAACATTAGTAAAATACACGTATTTGTTGTTATTTATTCACTTGGATACAAAATTAACCTATTGATAAAGTCATGAGTCATGCTAACTCTTTACTGTATAATTCCCCGACTTTAAATGTGGTATGGTTGACGAGCGATGTTGTGAGTAAATTAAGATGGAAGAACATTTTTATAATGTGCAGTCAGACGTTGACCAAAAATGAAGCACGCCTTTTCATCACCATAATATGGGTCTATCATCATTACCAGATATATTTCAATTATATCCTTCTCTCTCTCTCTCTGGGCTCTAGTGAGATATTTAGTTTCGTCAGTCATGCCGGTGGACTAGTTTGGGATCAAGCGGAAGATTAATTAGGCAGTATTCAGGCCATGGCATCTTCGAGTAATCGTATAACATAAGCAAAAATTGGAACCTCGTCCTTTATTTTAAGTTAAAAATCAAAGTCCTGTTATCTTCATTAAAATTGTGGAACTTATTACACAACATTACTAAACAATACGTTCTTGATAGCATCTAATCGTAGTGTACTATTTTGTTATACAATAAATATAAAGAAATATCTAGATATCTTATCATTCAAAATTTACATAATTAATTTACTGACATATTTTGTAATATGGAATTTTGATGTTAACATATAACTATTATGGTCTGACAATGACGCTTTTCTAGTAATGTCTTAGATCATAATTCTAATACGGGTATATGATCTTGACCACTTTCACCTACAGTACTTACAGTGTAATACATTTTTGAGATTTTTCATTCCTCAAAACTTTACCTTGCACATACGAATTGTAAAGAAAAAGATAATAAAATCGAAAGAGTTAGTAACAAAAACAAGAAGGTTTGAATCATTGCTTTATTCATATGATTACTAAGATAATGATATAATAATGAATAATCATGACCACGCATATTAGCTCCTTAATAAGAGCAAAACTTCAAACCATATATTTGAAATGATGTCCGTGTCCAAAAATAACTTCATCTGTTCTAGATACCTATCGTCGCATCGCACCTGCCGTCGCATTGTGACTGCCTCGGTAGCGCAGTGGTAGCGTATGCGACTGCTGTGCTAGAGGCCTCGGGTTCGATTCCTGAGTCGGACCAAATGTTTGTATGATCTGCAAATATTTGTTTCGGAGTTTGGGTGTTTTCTATGTATAATTTGTATGTATTTACAGAAAAAAAAGTATGTATGTATTAATATCAGTTGTCTAGTACCCATAGTTACAAGCTCTGCTTAGTTTAGGACTAGATGGCGGTGTGTGTTAAAATGTCCGAACATATTAATATTCCGAACATATTGTTTCTTCATCCTGAATCACGCTATGATTTTCTTACCACTCTACCTAAATAAGACGGGTGGTTGCCTAGCAGTCAAAGTGTGCGACTGCCAATCAAGAGGAAGCTGGGTTCGATTCCCAGGTCGGTTCAAAAAGCGTTATTGAGTTTTTCTGATGATAAAAAGGTCCTAATGAAATGCCTGTCAGTCTTGCGTCTGATTTCTCCTCGATCATGTTGAATAGCCATCGAACGGTTATCAGTGCTATACGCAGGTTCACTCTCTTTGTCCACAAAGAGTTTACCTGTGTTTGCACACACACTTGTGCGTTTTAATATATCCTATTTAGTTGGCTGGTATCCGTTGAAATCGGCTAGAAACGCATCTTAATATATGTATATATGCGTATATCTTAAGGCTGGCGAGATAATTTGTATGTGAGATCGAAATTAATTGAAATATTTACCACAGTTTTAACAAATTAGTTTTATCACACGAATCTAATAAAGCTCCATCTTAGGAGACCACCTAAGATGGAGCATCGCGAACTAAATCACGTATTTTTCCGATTTTCACATACCTATTTGTATGCAAAATTTGTGCATAAACAACTCATTTCATTGCATGTGTATAATTAATAGATTTGATGATGATTAACTGCCTCGGTGGCGTAGTGATAGCGCATGAGGTCTCGGGTTCGCTTCCTGAGTCGGACCAAATGTTTGTATGATCTGCAAATATTTGTTTCGGAGTTTGGGTGTTTTCTTTGTATAATATGTATGTGTATACAAAAAAAAAGTATATAAGTATTAATATCAGTTGTCTAGTACCCATAGTACAAGCTCTGCTTAGTTTCGGACTAGAAGGCGTTGTGTGTTAAAATGTTTGAAAATATAAAAAAATAAAAAAAATAGAAATTTAAATTTGTTATTTACAGGCATTATGTGGCATGTGTATAATCACAGTGAACAAAATCTGATGACTCTTGACCATCAGCAGAATCAGTGAGATATTTTTTAATAAAAACATATTTGATTCCTTTCTCTTTGAATACGATTTAAAGCTGAATGATAGAATTTCCTCGTTACTTGCTCTGAAACTTCACGAAACAATCATTCTGATACAATCCCTTTCATTTAAGTTAAGACATAGTCAGGGTTGTGAAATACATCCGCCGTTTGCTCGCTGAGTCTCAGTAGTGTTCGAGCCGTGGTAACATTTGTGCAACTCCTGCGCACGCGACCTTCGTACGGCCTTGGTAAGTGGTGCAACTGAACTTGACCTTGAGATTTTATTTTTATTAGATTTATGACACTCGTAGATAATCTTAACTGTTTCTTCAAGGTAAATAGGTTATGGTAAATAGGTTTATAGGGTAAATCAGTGCTAATGGCGTAACTTTTATATTTTTCGCCTTAATGATTTACACTACATTAGAAAATGAGAATAGTAAGGAAGCACGTTCGTAATGTTTGACATTTTTTTAAATTCAGGTATCGGGAATATTTTTATTTGTTTTTTCGATCGAAGCCTTATTATATCACTTGTCACAAAATCTAAAATATTTTAAATGTCACTTTACTATGTCAAATATTCTTAAGAAATCGTGGTAATTTACGTATTTAATATCATTTTGTAATTCATAATGATATTAAAAATATTAATAAAATTATTCAGTACAACCAAACTTTCATAAAGTTGAAGACAGTAACTTCGAAATAAAATGCTTACATAACTTTTGAACTTAAAGTTAAAATAAAGTTCAAAATTATCTTACAATTATATCTGCTCTCANTTGTGCATAAACAACTCATTTCATTGCATGTGTATAATTAATAGATTTGATGATGATTAACTGCCTCGGTGGCGTAGTGGTAGCGCATGAGGTCTCGGGTTTGCTTCCTGAGTCGGACCAAATGTTTGTATGATCTGCAAATATTTGTTTCGGAGTTTGGGTGTTTTCTTTGTATAATATGTATGTGTATACAAAAAAAAAGTATATAAGTATTAATATCAGTTGTCTAGTACCCATAGTACAAGCTCTGCTTAGTTTCGGACTAGAAGGCGTTGTGTGTTAAAATGTTTGAAAATATAAAAAAATAAAAAAAATAGAAATTTAAATTTGTTATTTACAGGCATTATGTGGCATGTGTATAATCACAGTGAACAAAATCTGATGACTCTTGACCATCAGCAGAATCAGTGAGATATTTTTTAATAAAAACATATTTGATTCCTTTCTCTTTGAATACGATTTAAAGCTGAATGATAGAATTTCCTCGTTACTTGCTCTGAAACTTCACGAAACAATCATTCTGATACAATCCCTTTCATTTAAGTTAAGACATAGTCAGGGTTGTGAAATACATCCGCCGTTTGCTCGCTGAGTCTCAGTAGTGTTCGAGCCGTGGTAACATTTGTGCAACTCCTGCGCACGCGACCTTCGTACGGCCTTGGTAAGTGGTGCAACTGAACTTGACCTTGAGATTTTATTTTTATTAGATTTATGACACTCGTAGATAATCTTAACTGTTTCTTCAAGGTAAATAGGTTATGGTAAATAGGTTTATAGGGTAAATCAGTGCTAATGGCGTAACTTTTATATTTTTCGCCTTAATGATTTACACTACATTAGAAAATGAGAATAGTAAGGAAGCACGTTCGTAATGTTTGACATTTTTTTAAATTCAGGTATCGGGAATATTTTTATTTGTTTTTTCGATCGAAGCCTTATTATATCACTTGTCACAAAATCTAAAATATTTTAAATGTCACTTTACTATGTCAAATATTCTTAAGAAATCGTGGTAATTTACGTATTTAATATCATTTTGTAATTCATAATGATATTAAAAATATTTATAAAATTATTCAGTACAACCAAACTTTCATAAAGTTGAAGACAGTAACTTCGAAATAAAATGCTTACATAACTTTTGAACTTAAAGTTAAAATAAAGTTCAAAATTATCTTACAATTATATCTGCTCTCAGCAAGAGATGACGTGATTCGGTAACCAACGTATATTTTACTCTTAACACAAAAACCGTTCTCGTACACGCAAAGAGATGTCATAATAAGTGACATGGGTCAAGGTCCAACAACCATACAAAGTTGACATATACACATTAAAGAAAAGAAACAGAAAAACCACTACCTATTTTGTCCTAAAAATTAAAGAATTATTATAGAATAGGCTTAGTGTCAAGTTGAAATCTCTTTTAAATCCTATGTTTTTCTGTTATAACCATACAAAGTTGACATATGCACATTAAAGAAAAGAAACAGAAACAAAACTACCTATTTTGTCCTAAAAATTAAAGAATAATTATAAAATAGGTTTACTGTCAGGTTGAAATCTCTTTTAACTCCTATGTTTTTCTGTTCTGTTACTAATGTATATAAGGACTTAACACAATCGACTCAAAGTCACTACTTTTTTCGGAATTTCCTGGCATTTCGATCAAGTTGCATCGGACATGGTCAGCGTGTAACCACGGTTAATTCACATACTTCATCTCTTCTATTTCAAAACTATGTGTGTTCTGTTTATATGCGTATATTAAGTAAAATTGAGTCATTAGTACATCGCGATTCTTTAGCTAGATACCTATTCTACCTTATTAAGATGAGTAATATTGGCAACCAAAGAAATGCATGAAAATAGTTCATTTATTTTACTTTGAGAATAGTGAGTTAAAATATTAGTAGTTGTTATGCATGAACAATATATTCATGCTTATTACGAGGTCAGTGACCCGACAACTGATATCTACTTACGGGACGGCAAATGGACTCGAGCGTTTTAAAGTTTAGAAGTCACTAAATACAAAAGGATGTACCTATAATATTAGAGCAATTTGTTTGGTGGCACTCTACCACTACTCTACTAAGGCACCGTCTATCCCTTTGCCCTCCAAGGGAGTAAACTAGTGACCTGATATTGAATGACTGCGTTCATAGAGTTTGTTGACAACCAAGTAACCGAAAACCAAAGGTATGAAATTGAGCTCTAGTAACTCGATAATGAGCAATGAGATAATTAATTGCTTGATTCCTGTGAAGCCGGCCCACGTATACCGAATTATTACCCTCCCACAAAATATATTAATAGTTTTGCTACATAATATAGTACAAGTATCAAGTCAACCGATAAGAACCATATAAACAATAACTTTTCATACATGTGTACACCTTATGATGACGCTTGACTTTCTCATTGTGTCTCTTTCACTTTTTCTTTTATCACCACCTTTGACATAGCCATGTCATAGAGCCCTGCATAATCATCATAAGTAATATATTCATTGAAAATAAACGAGTGTTTCAATATCCAACCATAAAATATAAGACCGAAGGTTTTATATCCTTTTNTTGAATACGATTTAAAGCTGAATGATAGAATTTCCTCGTTACTTGCTCTGAAACTTCACGAAACAATCATTCTGATACAATCCCTTTCATTTAAGTTAAGACATAGTCAGGGTTGTGAAATACATCCGCCGTTTGCTCGCTGAGTCTCAGTAGTGTTCGAGCCGTGGTAACATTTGTGCAACTCCTGCGCACGCGACCTTCGTACGGCCTTGGTAAGTGGTGCAACTGAACTTGACCTTGAGATTTTATTTTTATTAGATTTATGACACTCGTAGATAATCTTAACTGTTTCTTCAAGGTAAATAGGTTATGGTAAATAGGTTTATAGGGTAAATCAGTGCTAATGGCGTAACTTTTATATTTTTCGCCTTAATGATTTACACTACATTAGAAAATGAGAATAGTAAGGAAGCACGTTCGTAATGTTTGACTTTTTTTTTTAATTCAGGTATCGGGAATATTTTTATTTGTTTTTTCGATCGAAGCCTTATTATATCACTTGTCACAAAATCTAAAATATTTCAAATATCACTTTACTATGTCAAATATTCTTAAGAAATCGTGGTAATTTACGTATTTAATATCATTTTGTAATTCACAATGATATTAAAAATATTTATAAAATTATTCAGTACAACCAAACTTTCATAAAGTTGAAGACAGTAACTTCGAAATAAAATGCTTACATAACTTTTGAACTTAAAGTTAAAATAAAGTTCAAAATTATCTTACAATTATATCTGCTCTCAACAACAGATGACGTGATTCGGTAACCAACGTATATTTTACTCTTAACACAAAAACCGTTCTCGTACACGCAAAGAGATGTCATAATAAGTGACATGGGTCAAGGTCCAACAACCATACAAAGTTGACATATACACATTAAAGAAAAGAAACAGAAAAACCACTACCTATTTTGTCCTAAAAATTAAAGAATTATTATAGAATAGGTTTAGTGTCAGGTTGAAATCTCTTTTAACTCCTATGTTTTTCTGTTATAACCATACAAAGTTTACATATGCACATTAAAGAAAAGAAACAGAAAAACAACTACCTATTTTGTCCTAAAAATTAGAGAATAATTATAAAATAGGTTTAGTGTCAGGTTGAAATCTCTTTTAACTCCTATGTTTTTCTGTTCTGTTACTAATGTACATAAGGACTTAACACAATCGACTCAAAGTCACTACTTTTTTCGGAATTTCCTGGCATTTCGATCAAGTTGCATCGGACATAAACAGCGTGTAACCACGATTAATTCAAATACTTCATCTCGTCTATTTCAAAACTATGTGTGTTCTGTTTATATGCGTATATTAAGTAAAATTGAGACATTAGTACATCGCGATTTTTTAGCTAGATACCCATTCTACCTTATTAAGATGAGTAATATTGGCAACAAAAGAAATGCATGAAAATAGTTCATTTATTTTACTTTTAGAATAGTGAGTTAAAATATTAGTAGTTGTTATGCATGAACAATATATTCATGCTTATTACGAGGTCAGTGACCCGACAACTGATATCTACTTACGGGACGGCAAATCGACTCGGGCGTTGTAAAGTTTAGAAACCACTAAATACAAAAGGATGTACCAATAATATTAGGGCAATTTGTTTAGTGGCACTCTACCACTACTCTACTAAGGCACCGTCTATCCTGTGTTCATAGAGTTTGTTGACAACCAAGTAACCGAAAACCAAAGGTATGAAATTGACCTGTAGTAACTCGATAATGAGCAATGAGAGAATTAATTGCTTGATTCCTGTGAAGCCGGCCCACGTATACCGAATTATTACCCTCCCACAAAATATATTAATAGTTTTGCTAGATAATAGAGTACAAGTATCAAGTCAACCGATAAGAAGCATATAAACAATAACTTTTCATACATGTGTACACCTTATGATGACGCTTGACTTTCTCATTGTGTCTCTTTCACTTTTCCTTTTATCACCACCTTTGACAAAGCCATGTCATAGAGCCCTGCATAATCATCATAAGTAATATATTCATGGAAATAAACGAGTGTTTCAATATCCAACCATAAAATATAAGACCGAAGGTTTTATATCTTTTTAAACAATGTTAAGTCTAGCTGTAGAAATCAAGGTAAATTAGTTATTACAAAATTCCTATAGCGGCGTAATTAGACTTGGTTTTGGATCTCGACTGTTTTACCAAGGATTTTAACAATATGCGTTGAGATGCATGGCATTAATACTAAAAACTTTGCAAACTCGAAACTTAAATTCACACCACATCAACTTAATAGTTCACTGATGAACATAAGCCTTACCTTAGAAATTAAGTTTTAGCCTACTATATCACACTGGTCAGACAGGTTGGTTTTCCTTCTCTTCGCAGTGATCTTGTCCTGCCTAGTTCGCTCCTTTTGATACTTATGTTGCTCAAAACTCTCTTTCAATCTTTCATATTTCTACGAAATATTTGTATTAGAAATAGTTTTCCCTAATTTTACATTTTTATTTGTTGTTCGTCACTACAGCATAATGCATTATTTTGGAAGTTTATAAAAGTATATATCAATTACTTGAAATCCAGTGACAAAATAAAGTTGTACTACTATTTATACTGTCGTATAGTGGCAACAGCACCATACTATAGAATTTGTAGACACTTATGGCAAACGTAATGAGTACTCGTCACGTAATCGTCACAACATAAACATTAATAAAATGAAATGTGAATATTACAAACATTAACTATCTTAGACTTATGTGTAAATGACTTTCGACTACGAAATAGACTCGGGTCGTAGTTTTTAAAGATTTTTTTTATTAAGTTCTTAAATTGTCGGTTTGAAATATTTTTACCAAGCTCTTATTAGCTTCACATATGTGTTTCTTTGTTTGTTAAAAATATTTGTGTTCATTTTGGTATGTTTCGCAACATCTTACCATAAGTGAACTGTTTCCATTTTCATCACAAGGTCGGTCAAGTTCACAACAGAAAATAATTTACTTTTAAGGGTGGCAAATAAAATTAAAAAAAATTAAAGCCAATAATTTTTTCTTTTAATATTAATACCGAAATTTTGTATAATAATAAAAATAATTCAAAGTCCACTGCTATTATTGGTATCTCCAAATGATTGAAAATGATTCAAAAATTAAAATTCAAAGTATGCTGCTACAAGTTTCCAGAATTGGTTTTCCAACTCAATAGCTCTTCTTCTTCCAAGCCTTTATGGTTCCCAAGATTATTTAGGGTCGGCTACTAGTCCAACCGGTTTTAAAAGCATATTCGTTTGTAAACAGAGCGACTGGCATCGAACCTCCGAGCCCTGGTGAGGGCACTGACTTCCAACCCTTTGAGTAGTTAACGTATCCGAGGGAATGGAGTCTGGGTTCCCGTAATTCACTAATTGAATCGCAACGAAAGAATGTCTGGCAGCGTTTGTAATTTCAAACTAAAGGCGTTTCATTAAATACATAAGAAAGTATACGAGTATACGGTACCTACATCAAAAAATCTATTTAAATTTCTTTGTCCTTATGTCTATCTGTTTGTTACGGGTAATCACTGAAACTGATGGACAGACTTTGAAGAACCTTTCACAGTCAGCTAGCTGATGATATAAGGTTGGTATTGTACCGCGGGAACACCGCGGGCTCAGCTAGTACAACCTAAAAATCTCACAAAATAATTGAATCAAATGAATAACAATGCTTATAATTGTATAACGACCACTGTCTCACCTGGATGAATTAGGCGTTTGTANGAAACTGATGGACAGACTTTGAAGAACCTTTCACAGTCAGCTAGCTGATGATATAAGGTTGGTATTGTACCGCGGGAACACCGCGGGCTCAGCTAGTACAACCTAAAAATCTCACAAAATAATTGAATCAAATGAATAACAATGCTTATAATTGTATAACGACCACTGTCTCACCTGTATATATTAGGCGTTTGTACCTATTACACAGAGAAGCCGACAAACGTAAAATGTCTTATTCGAACTTGACGCTACATCTCAAACTCGGTTTGCTAATGTTCAAAACAATGTTTTATCTGTTGTCGTTATATAATTATTATTAAATTACCCACGAAGAACAATAGACATTACCTTTTTTACGTTAGCAAAACCACACGGTCATTATATTGCATAGTATTGACCTTTACACAAAATAGAGTTTGTTCACCTATGAAGGAAATGACTAATTATAAATAAAATTCTGTTATTTAATTATATTCATAACACATATTTATAAACTAACTCGTACTATTTTATCTGCATCTCTTATAGAACATACACTTTCCCCATTTGTACAATATTTTTAGTGTTTGGCTACTATTGGTCATAGAGGGATGTTATAACGTATTCTTCCTTAAAAATAAGATTTCTAACATTAAAGTAATGTTTCAGTTCAAACCAGTAACACTTTCTTTAATTTAAGATTAAGGTAATTTTCAAATAAATAACTCTTCACTTTTATTATATTACTGACTGACCCGGTAAACGTTCTTTTACCATATATAAAAACAATGTAAAAATAAAAATAAAATAGGGTGAGTCGCCCTTATAATTCAGGGTATGAAAAATATATTTTGGCCGATTCGAAGGAGTGTGGTCACAAACACCGCGACGCGAGAATAATATATATTAGTTATAGTACAGACTTGGGCAAAATACTAATATAGATTATATATATTAAAAGGTCGACATGGAGTGGGTCACCATGCTGTATTGTTGCATAGTATGAATTCGCAATAAGTCATGCTTTCCATCCGGTAAAGAATACTCACTTTAGCAGAAATAATATGTAACTAAATGTGTATGAATATTAATATATGTAAATTGTACATGCATCTGAATGTTCCAATATTTCAAACAGGTTGCAGTGGTGACTTATCACAAGCCGTATCGAATCATAATCCATAATCTATTTTAGAAACTGTGACATTTTGTGACGTGTGGATACCTTCATACCATAATTAATTTAAGCAATACAAAAAAAGTAGTAGGGGAGCCCATGATATTAAGGGGATTGCCTCAATCATCGCGCCGTCGAAGGCATCAACTGAGTTTGAAAAATTATGTGGTAGATTGAATAGTAATAATATATAATGTTCCCGCATTTAACGGCGGATGAAGCGTCAACAATTTTCAGGAAATATTAAAAAAAAACAGTAAAATTAAAATTTTTGAGCATGTCAGATATTATTAGTTAGGTGCCTCCCTTAACAAAGGTACTATAATCTTCCAGTCGCATAGAGGGCGTAGGCATATATTCAGAATAAATGTTATAAGCCTAATAAAATTACCATTTGCCATTTTTTTTTGATGCCAAACCCTAAATGTAACAGGAAAAAAAGTATTATTTTTCCTAAATTAAGTTGGCCATTAGGTAACGAAAGTTATAGAGTGTTATACAAGCTTATTATGACATTAATAATTTCGAACTCTTATGAAAACTTGCAACGCTTTCAGGTTACCAAAATGTGACATAATTGATAAATTTCGTCATCGTTGCATCTTGATTAGAAACTGTACTTCGTAATTACCTCAATAACGGTAATCGAATTTCACGTAGATGTAAGAACTAAGACTAATTTGCAACTGAACCGTTGTATACACGAAAGAAAATATGGTGTACCTACCTTTGATTATAAAAAAAAACTTCCCTCAAGCAATACTGCACTCCACATCTCTAAAACTTCGGGGACTAATCGGCAATTTTTAGTATGCAGAAGATTTCCTTATCATCCACGTTCCTTAGTTGACATTAACAGAGTAAGTCGTTTCATCATCATCATCATCATCATCAGCCTATCGCAGTCCACAGCTGGACATAGGCCTCTCCCATTTCACGCCACTTAGTTCGATCTATGGCTTCTCGCATCCAGCTCCTGCCAGCCGTCTTGCGCAAATCATCGCTCCACCTGGCTTGTGGACGTCCTACACTACGTTTGCCGAGACGCGGTCTCCACTCAAGAACTCGTTTACCCCAACGGTTATCGGTTCTTCGGCAAATTCGTTTCGTCGTTTCACTCCTAAGTATTAGAGTGTCAAAGACAGTATGTTGATTACCTCTTTGCCGTAGAGCAATACTGTAGGGAATAACCATACGTAGTGCCCTATTATTTTGAAACAGCTATACAAATAATACTGGGGATCAAAATGCCAAAAGTTGTAAATTCTCTACAAGTATANCAAGTATTTACCAAAAGTCTGTGTTCGAATGACGTCCAAACCCGTACTTTCGTCACCATAATTAAATGCATTGGAGTTTAAAGTTAAAAAAATAAATGTTTATGTCGCAAACTTGTCGGCCACATTTCACGGTCGCATTTCGTAGTCTGCTGTGATGTAATACGGTTTCAGAAACGTTTTGAAAACCTAGTGTGAACGCGGACTTGCTTGTTGTGATACCTATGTGTGTTGATTCTTGGAGTGATTTTTTAATCGTTTTGAATGCTACGGTATTATGGATACTGATATGAGCATCATTCTGTAAGTATGAGAGAACTTATCTCTTTAATGTGTTTAATTTATAGAATCTAACGTAATGGAAATGGTCTCTATCGTGATTTTGTTTATTTTTTTGTGTAGCAATTGGGTACTTGCTGGCATCAGACATTTCTAATAACGATGTAGACACTTAGAACAAATATTTGAAATTAGTTTAGTTAGCTTTAGTCGTAGTAGATTTGAACTGATAGGCTTTGTAAGTACGTGTCTACTGGCTACTGAATAGCAGTATTTTATTGAATTACTAGCCGAGCCCAGCGGTGTTACCCACGCTACAAAGATATTATATGAATTGTATTTTATAAATTGTAGCCTATGAGTTATTTTGATGTTTAAGCTATATTATTTTAAAGTTTCATTAAAATCCATTCAGTAGTTCTTACGTGAAAGAGTAACAATCATCAATCCAAACTAATAAACTTTCGTGTTTATAATATTAGTAGGATTAGCAGTAAAGAGGCAACTCAATACTCAATTAAGAGTCACAATTTACCTCTCCTTTAAATAATCTACTATACTATAACAACACGTGCTCTACAGTCTTTATATTATATTAAAATAAAAGTCATTGCTCTAGATAGTCGAGTAGGCACTTTTTTTTTCTATTGTCATGGCAAGCGGTTGTCTACAAAGCTTGTAGTAACAAAGGTGTCGCTTTTTGTTACCGATGAGTAAATCCACAGTTGCCTAACATTTCAAATGGTATAGTAACATTTCGCGAGTTACTGTTAACTAGAGCTCGACTATAGCTTGTGCTATTTAAAAGCGCGATTTGTTGCTTTACAGTTGACTAACAACTTAATAACGTGACTTAATATTAAGAAGTCGTTATTTCTCACTCTATATAGAAGATCAGATTATGAATACCACTAAAATATAGTTAGATCTCTTGCAATTGCACTTAAGCTATTTCGTCATCTGTCGTCATCAAGGTATATTGCATATATATATATATATATATATATATAATTATAAACCTGAATTATAAACCTTCAGTAGGTAGCTAACCACTGGGACATAAGCCTCTCTTAAATTTTATAATAATAGCATTAGGAGTTATTAAAACAAAATATGCTGAAGTACACATAAAATATGTAAGGGAACATTATTTAGAAAATTTCAAAGTCATATCCAAATTATTAATTAAGTCAATTAGGTAGATTATTTCATTTAGGAAATAATATTCATATATTTAATGATACATTTATTACACTTTTTCTTACTATCACTTTCTATAATACTTAAATTATTTTAATTTCCCTTTTTATGTTCCTTGTAACCTTTTCCCAGTCATGTTTACTCTTCATCGCATTTCTTCTGAGCGATAAGGACCACCACTTGTATTCACCATACCTAGTTTTAAATCCTTTTGTGATTACCTGCTATTGAATTAACTTATCATTATTATTATGTCTTTGCAGATGTATGTTGAGACTTTATTTAAAGTTAAACGTTCACTTATTAGTTTTTTTATTCCCGACACATTTTGTTTGATGTTTTGCGAAGCAATATTATTTTTAAAACTCCCCACATATGTTCTATTGAGTTTAGTTCATTATAATCTGCAGCTCGGTAATTTTGAACATTGTGGTATGACACATTATTAGGACAACCACAGAGACAGGTGGTAGAATCGATAGATGTTCTTTTAGCCACTCTTCATTGTTTTCCGCGTTCATGTTAGAGTGGTAATCACCGGAAACACTACTTGCTTTGTATGTCAATAGTGCGTTAGGTACGAAACTTTATTCTGAACCAGCATGCCCAACAATAATTCTTTGCCATTTCGACAGGTTTTTCTTTAACGGTGTTCCATCCTTATTACCCCATCCTTTGTTTTACACATGATTGGTTTAGATACAGCTCTTATACGATACATTAATTTTCTTAACGGTATTTGAGTAATTTTTCAAGGTAAAAGAACGTAACTTTTAAATGTCATGCTGCTCTATAATTACACGTGACACTTGTGTTATCCACAGTTTTTCGCCATTTGTATCCCAACTTTAGCAGAACTGTACTCAGAGTTGAAATACGCCCACCATAGTTAAGTTTTTCTTTAAATATTTTTTTCAACTTTGGTGAGGTGATGTTCTAAATAATAATTTTGAATTATTGTAAGTATAACATCAACGTTAAAGTTGCCTAATTCCAACTTCTTTGACGTTTTTTGCGGTTTTATTACAGGGATTTAAATTTAGAAACACTTTCTTTTCCTTCAGCCAATATATTAGTTATTGTTCTCGCTGATACCATTGCTGTTCTCTTTCGCAAATTGTTTAAATGTTCACTCCATTTCGATATTGAAATTGGGTGTGCACTGCAAACTGGATCACTTACTAGTTACAATATATCTGTAACGTCTTTTAAGAAAACCATATACTTTGGCAATGGTTTCAGGGATCTAAAACAAAAATTATATATTTTTTAAAGCTACCTACATTATTTAATCATAATGAATAACAATTATAATTTTAAAAAAATTGCACATGAAAAATTAATAAAACTTACCTGGCTCCTTTAACGTTTTCTCCGTGATGAACGAGACATTTTCCTTAGCGACTGTACACGTGCAAAAAAGCAATAACAACACGTGTAGCTCGGACGAAGACGGCCGCGTCACTGCCACACAAATTAAAGTATAATTACAAGTGCAACCACACAAAGCGCCGCGCGCGCAAATGGATTGAACTATCTGTAACATAGTATCAATTTCCTTTAATCCATTTCTGGTCTCAAGATTATTGAAATCTCTAAAGAAATTATAAAAATCTGTTTTATTTTAAACCTCACGCATTATTCAGCTCCATTTGTGATAGTACTGACTGGTCCACATGCAAATATAATACACCATCACAACACACATTAAAAATTGCTTCATCAAATACTTTTTGTGTATGTTTGTTGCATCATCTATGGTTATAGCTGGTTAATAATCTTGCTTAATTCACAATCAGTCTGCCTAGTCCCAAGCTAGGCTGAGTTTGTACTATGATATCCATAGTGCTGCTGATAAACATGCTTATAGATAACTAACTACATACACATTATAGATAAATTACACCTAGACACGGATCAAATAATTGTGTTCATAACACAAGCCTCGACTTCTGGCATTGCAATCCGGATCAGTAACCACTAGATAAATGTGACGGAACTAAACAAGTAAAAAGGTGAAGTTACTTTTGCAAATATGTCTATATACAAATGTATGCCAATTGCACTTTCATGTCCCACACTAACATATAGTTTTACGATAATTCTTAGTCATTTTTAAGACATAGGCATTAAAGCCTTAGAGATGTAAACATCTCTAGAATAATTCCACAGTCAAATTGTCATTTAGTTTTTTTTTTTGGATATGGCAAACTGTGCCGATGTCGACAATTCTGCCAATGACATATGAATGTAAGAGATTAGTGTGTTAAAAAAAAAATAAAGATAGCAAAGTGAAGAAGGAAGAAGGAAAACTGATTAAAGTTTAATGGAATTACAGCGTATTAAAGTCATTAACGCCTGAATGAGTTCTGGCGATGAATAGGTTAAAAGAGAAGAGAAATTACTAGGGGTGGGGATCTTCAAGTTTCTTAAAAAGCCATATAAGTCCAAAGATGGATTGTTTTTCTTGCAATTAAAAAAAATGTGGTCTAAACTGCCTTCGTCTAATCCACATTGTAATTTAGTTATTATTATAATTTAGTTGTCTTTGTTGAAATGTCAAATCAGTTATATTACTTTTTTACTTCCTGTAATGGATTAATCTGGTCGTTTCAAACAAAAATGGTTGATCCCCTAATTAAAATTAATTGAATTAAAATATTTTTTCTTTTACCATTTTATAATTTATAGTAATAATGACTGTACAGATTAGACGTCATCGTCTAATCTGTACAATCACAATGTTATTATTATTCTCTTTATTACATTTATATATACATATTTATCACATTTTTAAATACATAAAATTATTATTATTATTTTTACCTGCTAATAACAGCAGTGACCTAATCAATGACTATCGATTTACATAAGATTATCGATTTCATGTTATTTGCATTTTATGCAATAAAAAAAAATAGGGAATACATTTTGTTGACGTTAACTTAAACGTTTAGTTATAGGGTTCACAACATTTTACAAAGGAACTTATTTACTCTTTGCATTCACCTAAAAATATAATAATTACACATACACATTCAGGGTGATTCACTTTAAAAATGGTATAAATCTCATGACCGGCCATCACATGTTACTAGCAGTACAGGATCGGCCATTCAGTCACGGTTCTAAATTTCTTTTTGAAAATCATTTTGCTTATTTTCAAGCCTATTTATATATTTTTTTCTATGTCAGAGACATAAAGATCAGATTAAGAAATAAAAAAAAATAAAAAAAATAGAATAAAAAATAAAAATAAAATAAAATAATTTTGCGATTGTAATGGTAAAATACAATATTCATTTATTGCGCTATCTTACACAAACACGATAATTTATGGTCTCTGTATCGCACTTTCTCTCTGTTTCGTACTCTCCCTCCGTCTTATGAATTTTCGATCGGGTCACGTGTCTTGAGTTTAACCTTCTTTGCCCTTCACAAAAAATCTTATAAATTTTCGATCAGGTCAAGTGTCCTAACGCGAGGTTAAAATTTTTACCCGTCACAAAAAAAGCGCAGAACGCCGCTAAAGAAGTATTCACTTCAAAAACATGCATATTCGCTTTGGAATAGACAGAAGGCAGAAGTAAATTACTTTACTTAAATAAAATGGTCGCGAATAACAAACGCCTAGTAAGAACCTGGCGCAGTCAATATTTCCTAATGATGTAAGCACGGCATTGAGAAGAGAGCGGATATAAAATAATATCGTCTATAGCCTGTTGGTTTCTCAATAGTTCTGATTGAATTTGTTATTCCAATTATATTCAACACCTTTTATCTGTAAATTCAGGTATTAATATTGCAAAATAATTTCTCTAAGTGAAAGGTTTTGCCATACATTGAATATCATTACCTGTTCCTATGATAACATAAGTGGAAATTTTCTTAGAAATCTTCCGAATATGAATTTGAAAGTGTGTATGTATCTGTTACAATTTTACGACTAGACGTAGATTGAATTTTGGAGAAGGGTTTTCGTCGCGATAACCGACTTACACGCGGGCGGACCATTGGCAAAAACTACTTAATCCATAGCAATAAATGTTCTCGAAGCGTCGAAATGCAATTATTTCTACGTTAATAATGAAAAGACCAATCTACTAGGATTATAAACTACGCAGGAGATATTAGTGTCCAAGTGTGTGCACAAACATAGGTGCACTCGCTGTTCTCTCACTCTCACAAACCGATGGAACGGTTAACCGACACGATCGGAGAAAGATCAGGCGTAGGACCAACAGCTTTACGTGCTCTCTGAGGCACGGGGGTGCAGACCCCAACTTCCAAACTCCGAGCTGTTGTTAAGTATTTATAGAATCAGAAAAGCTCAATAACATTTTTGGTTCGACCCGGAAATCGAACCTGAGACCTGTTGATCAGCAGTCGCATATGTCAACCGCTAGACCAACGAGGGAGTCACTTCTACGTTAACGAAGCTGCTAGCAGAAGCTAGTATTAAATATATTTTATTAAAACGCAACGTACAAAGTCTTTAGTTGTAAATCTCATGGCTAAGATCTTCATACAAAGTGTATTTTATGTGCATTTGAAATGCAGTTAACTGTAAATACAAGCGGTCAGCGACACCTGAGTTGTGCACAGAAACTTTACATACCTACATCTATCTGTATATAACAGCAATGATAAATTTTAAATTGATATTATAATCAATCAATTACAAAAGGTTTGGTGGTGGAGTGGTAGCTAGGCCAGGGGTTATGAGTTAGATATCCAGGAAAAACTATTGCGTGATGAAGTCATTTGTTCTGTATAGTCCATTCGTTTAGATAGTGTCCGTACGCGATTGTGTTTATTGTTGTGAAATACGAATACAGTATAGCTTTAATATAAAGACCCTCAATATAACGATTTCCTCGATTTAAACAATTTATCAAAATCCAACTGAAACTAATACAAAATATACCTTAACATTACAAATAGTACGTATATCTCGAGTTCAAAAGCTTTTTAAATGAATTTTCAATGTTTTCATAATATAAAAAGAAAGTACTATTTACATCAACTTACGAATTTCGTCAACTTATAACCTTCACATAACGAATCCTATTAGTGATCTACATAAATTTCACAATAAATTCATGTCTCGACAGGTTCAGACTTATAAAATTTTTCGTAAGATAAATATCATTGTTGATATTTTTATATTTATGCGAACAAATATTACATATTTTTATTATTTAGTAACAGAAAACTGCTTAAAATATTTTTAAATGAAAAATACAGTATTATCATTGATATAATTATGTTTTCATTTATTAGTGGAAATCGTTCGCTATAACAGGGAAAGCTGATTAGTACCTACGTAGAGCTGTGATTAATATGTTTTAACCTTATTGAAACTAGTCGTAGACCAATCTAACCTAATATCTAACTGTGTTATGAACCTCATTGTAACAATGCACTTGATATAACGAATTATTTTTTTATTCCCTTCAGTATTGTTATATGTATAGGCGTAAGCGGCAGGCGAGTTATTTGATGTCGTGTTGGCGACGCCTCTTTGACGGCGGCGCGATCAGTGACCCTATCTAAGCGAATGGACTATACTAAAGTATTATTTGTGTATTTTTATGGTATGTATGTATTTAGGAGTATAAAAAAAGGTAATCAGTGGTTTAGTTGCCATAATACATGCTCAGCTTAGTTTGCGATCAGAAAATTCGACAACATTAAGTTTGACTTGTATGACCAACTTATACCATCTTGGGATCAAATTTGGGAATTCAAGTTTAATTTAAGACCGTGTTAATGATGATACTAAGATACTCCTCTTTTCATAGATATAAATCACAGTTAGCTTTATTATCACTGCTGTCGCAATCGTCATTGCCTCACATACGCTGATGATGTTCTCACATCCCACAGTCAAGCCCCTTACATTAGAACTCCATATGATTCTATAAGATTTTAAGCATACATTTTTATTTGTATTACAGTTTTTTCATTACTTTTTAAAAGATTCTTGCCTGTGGTTCAATTGTTTAAACCAAATTATCCCCCCCGAGGAACACCAGAATATCCACATGTTGACAACATTCTGATACGAAAGAATAGCAAAGACTATTAGGAAAAAATTGTTAGAAGTGTATAATAATTTAATGATCGCATTTTTTCCTGTGATCTAACTATTTATAAAGAAAATTTAAAACATTATTTTCATTAAAAAAACAATATTGGAAGTTTATGTTATGTCTGTGTGGACCAAAGGTATTTTTTTCTTGAGGACTACGCTAAAAAGGAATTTCCCTTAGCCTAATTCTCAGGACTGGAAAAAATAAATACCCGTGATCCATTCAGATGAATTACAAAGAAGCACCACAGAAAATAAGGGTTCGTAAAGTAGGTAAGGTTATCCCCGCAGAAAATAAAGGCCTTATTCTTGGCCTAAAGAGTGGCAATATCTTTATGACACTTGATTTACAGGATTGAAACCCTAATGTTGTCGAATGGAACGACTTCTTGTTTATCTATCACACCATACAAATACATTTGCTTAACCTATACAATATCTAGTTCGAGCTGAACTCTTCCTAAAACCAGCACAATCGTAGCACTCATAAACTTTTTTCAGGTTAAGAATTTCACAACCTTCTCCGCAATTTAAGTACCAGGTGACATCGAAGTACTATAAGACTGTTATCGGACTTTACATGGCTGCAACTAGTTGTAATAATTGTCATGCAAATGGCAACTGAGACCGATAGCTTACCGTATTCTCCGAGGCATGAGGCACTCTGAATATATTAAGAACGGTCACCCATCTATATACTGACCGGACTAGGATTGTTTAATGAGGCGACTTCCAAATACAGCGCAACAAGAAAACACACTACGGTGCCATCGCTAAATTACACATCAAACTGCCACCGCTGTTTCCACGTTCTTGTTTTTTTTTTTGGAATAGGGGGCAAACGAACATGCGTGTCGTTTGATGGTAAGCGATTACCGCCGCCCATGGACACCCGTAACACCAGAGGCATCACAAGTGCGTTGCCGGCCTTGGGGGATGGGGAGGGGGATGAGGGGAAGGATTGGATTATGGGCCTCCGGTATCCTCACTCACTCGGTGAAACTGCGCAGGCAGGTTTTCTGTGAGGCCGTGGTATCACTCCTGTCGAGCCGGCCCATGCAGGCCGAAGCGTGGCTCTCCCACGATATAAATCTACGTTACTCCTGACGTACTGTAAAACGAAACTACCAATTCTTTATCGCGAAATAGAAGTTCTCGTACTGATCAACATAAACGAATATACAAGATCTCAACATCAACTGTTGGGCCGCAACCCGCCAGGCATGATCACCTGGTTGTGATCCTTCCTTTGTGTTGTAGGAACATGACACCCGTTGCTCCACATTTAAATTACCTACGAGGCTCTTATAAACATATACTCACGAAAAATAGAATAATTAGGTCACGGTCTAAGTAAGCACGTCCACCACAAGTAGTGTATTTACTTAAATAACCTTTGCTAAACATATCGCAACCGATTAGATGAATGCGCTTTATATTATTTTGTAAGTATGGCGATGTATGTTGTCGTAATGCCTCTGTTTTAATATTGCCTGTAATTATGATTATAAAATTATCTTAACCTTGTATATCAACTGTCCCTCTATTGTTCATAGACCTTCTCTCATTAAAAGAAGCCTACTAACCTTGCTCATAGTAGATATGGTTTGATAAACTTTATAAAATTCGAAGAAATGTTTACTATTTTTTTAAGTACATACTTTAATATCTCATTGGTTGATCAATTACAAATTTTATATTTATAGTTCTTTACTAGCTACAGTTTTATTTAAGTCCTGTATTAATGAAATATTTTCATCTCCTTCCTTTCTCATCCTTTCCTTTTTCATTCTATACAGCTCCACGTCCGTAATAATTTAAAAAAAACTCGAATGACCATCGCTATTCATATCGTGATAAATCTACATTGATACTACATACATACATAACTGCTTCGGTGGCGTAGTGGTAATGTGTGCGACTGCTGTGCTTGAGATCTCGGGTTCGAATTCCGGGTCGGACCAAAAGTTTGTATGATCTGCAAATATGTAATTCGGAGTTTAGGTTGTTTTCTATGTAAAATATAATATGTATGTATTTACAAAAAAAAGTAAAAGTGAGTATATCAGTTGCCTAGTACCCATAACACAAGCTCTGCTTCGCTTAGGACTAGATGGCGTTGTGTGTTAGTTGTCCCAAATATATATTTATTTATTTACCTCAGTGTCACTGTGAGCGTGCACCGTACATTCCACAAAGATCGGCCTAATTTCATGATTTATGAAAGAAGTTTGTGGAAGCAAGCTACCAGTTTTGTAAATATTCTGGTGTGAAAAACTTTTATATAATATTAACGACCTGCCCCGGCTTCGTACGGTAATCTTAAAAGAAAACAGATTTTCTCTTCTATAATATTTATGTATTATTTATGTGTATCATAAAGAATACATACATATATATGCAGAAGCATCACCATGCTGCATTGTCTGCATTCGTAATGAGTATGGTGACCACCACTCTTGAATTTAACTTCTGCCTTCCATCAGGCAGAGTAGTCATTTTGGTTGGGTTATACATAAAACCAACAAAATAAAACTTTACATAATTATAAACCTTACCCTTGAATTAGCTATTACTGAAAACTGCAATAAATTCCGATGAGAAGTTTGAAATATCTAAGCGAACAGAGAGCAAAGGCTTTTCATTTTATGGATACTATGTAAATATAAAAATTTTCTTTTAGTAAATAAACACTTAGTAACTTACACTTGCAATAACCACTCAAATAGTTTACCCAAACTAGTCTTCCACGAAAGACATCTAAGTCCCCGTTCGGAGCAACATATCCGGCCTATGACGTTTTGATCTCGTGTTGCAAGATGTGGCGCAAGCTTGCGGACACTTGCCTTAACTTAGCTAAAATCGAAGGTCGCCCGCACACTGTTTGAGTTCGTGTTGTAACAAGATAATTGTGTTCATTTTCTGTTCATTTTTTATTTATATAAATAACAATTAATTGTGAGTGATTTATAAATTTACGCTATTCAATTATAATATTCTAGTAGCATGATTTTAAAGTAAAACATCTAATATAACGCGTCGCTACTGCAGGCATCCTCACACTATGTTACTTTCTGGCGACGTGTCACCGTGTGCAAATAACTCAGAGCCTCTGTTATGCTGATATCAAAGAGATTGTACAGTAATTATTTATGTAATCTTAACAATTCCTTCTTGGAATGAAAACTAGAACAAGATCTACTCTCTAACTATGACTAGTAACGTCCATAAAAAACATTTTTGAAGGCACGTTGGTGTGTAATTCTATAGGATTTCAGCATTTTGCCAGATTACTCAAACAATTTCCCAGTTCGCTTTTTTGGTTTTTCATTTGAATATTATTAAACTTAATTAATTAGTTCATTTTAGCCTATATTTCTATTCAAATTGTTCTTGTGCTTCTTTGGAACACATGTTTACTTGCGAATGGTATATTTCTTTTTTAAATAACATCCTTCTGTACAACATTTAGTTTATAACAATTCAACTTCTCGTTTATGTATACAATACTAACAAGATGTGGTTGTCACGAACATGTCAAGATTTATATCAAACCACATACACATAAACTTGGTTACTCATTATTTTTTCTACTCCTTTCGTATTTGTTTTACCTCATCTTTCAATGATGTTCTCCAACCGTGGCCGTTCCACGGCGGCCAGTCTCAATGGAGACCAGCCAACTACGCAAGAGATAGTGCACAAGTGTGTTCTTAAACACAGGTGCACTCTCTGTTCCCTTTCTCTTATAATCCAATGGGACGGTTAACCGACACGACCGGGGAGAGATCAGGCGCAGGACCGACAGTTTTTCGTGCTCACCGAGGCACGGGGGTTCAAATTCCAACTTCCAAACTCCGAGCTGTTATTAAGTATTTGTAGATTCAGAATAACACAGTAATACTTTTGGCCCGACCCAAGATTCGAACTCGAAAGCTCTCGATTGGCAGTCGCATATGTCAATCGTTAGACCATTGACAGTCAGTCAGTATAAGGTAGTCGGAACTCATCTTTTAATAATTGTGTCGAGTATAATAAGCGGTAGTTTAAGTTAACGGTAAGCCGTCGTTTTTGGTTGTCCTGAACATCTATGGAAATTGTTATTGGGAAGCTAGTGTCCTCAAATATACAAATTTCTCATTAAACTCTAAATTCCATTCGCCCTAAGAATTGCGGAGGTCCAATGCCAGTCATTCTATGGTTAAACTGATATTCAGGTAAAACCGCTTCAACTAGTTATCTAATCCCAACTAATCTTGGGAATAACGAAGGCTACATAGGTATATATTTATTTTTTGGGTGTCTATAGTTTTGTTATTGCAGAGCAAGACTTTGAAAGTCATTCAAGTTTCAAAATCTTGTTGTTGTTGTTGTGTTACTACCTATAGGAAAGATATCTGCAATTATTTAGACTCACGACTCTATAATAAGCTGTCAGTAGCAATCCGTGGTAGGTCTAAAGTTCAAATCAGTTTTAAAGTAATGACTGTTCGTAGTTACTTTTGGGAATCTAATTCATGACTTTAAATGAATGACTTGTGAAATTTGAATGAACTTTGGACTTACCTCATCCTCTGTTACCCAAGTGTGTCAATATTTTAAAGTGTTTATTTTGTACTTTGTTAAAATAATAGCTTATACCATGAATATTTTAGATTCAGTTTTTATAAAATTAGTTACAAAATTTACAGGTAAGAAGTGTGGAACATTTTAGTGTATTATATTTGAGTTAAATCATCGATAGCGCCTACGGATAGCTTTTTTTAAATAACATTGATAATGTTTTTCTTATAATTCTTCATTTTCATTCGTATTGTGTTCCTGGACTCTATGAATCTTGTTTGGAAAACTTGTTTTGTGTGTATCCGTTAATTCTGGAAACTGTTGAAACATAAAAAGTAACATATGACCTCTGTCTGCGTGTCTACGATCGATTTTCCATGTCTTAAATCAAATTGAACCTGAAATTATTTATCTTCAAGACATTATGTCGTAAATATATAAGTAAAGGGTCGAAACAAAAGGGACTTAAATTAGTCCAATTTAACAACCCCACAAAAATACACATTACGCTAAAAAACTATGTACCTGGAGCAAAAGGGACATACGGATCCCATAAAAATGTATGTATGTATTTTAACATACAAATGTTATTTACTGTCCAGGAATAAAACAAGGCACATAGGTTTAAACATGTACTTAGTCTTTGACTCTTCGCTACTGTCCTCATCATTCATAAGACGAACTTATAGGTACTAGATTCCAACCTCTTCGGGCAGACAGTTCCGTGGCCTACCCGAGATTCACTATTTCCCTGCCCATAGCTCCCTAGCCCTGTCCATTCCCCGTCATCATCTTCATCAGCCTATTGAAGTCTACTGCTGGACATAGGTTAAATGTTAGGAAATATAATCGACAAAATGCTTCTAGCAGAAATTAATGCATTGTCATCTTTCGTTTTGTATCTGTTTTTGTACATAGATATACAGACGTAGGTGCATAAAGATATTCGTTTATTTTAATAAGCCATGTCATCGCAAAATGTCGTAAATGATCCCGCAATGTTAGCTCTTCGAGACCGTGAAAGAATGGGCGGGGTCACAACTCTTATGTTGCGCACTTGTCAGCATAATTTTTGCGCAAAGCAAATATTTGACTATTTATCTTAGAATTAAAGACTAACTATTTGCATTTGTAAAACGAGTTCCAGTCTGTCTGTGTGTTGTCAAAATAAAAATCTTAAAGTAAATTTATTGTACACTAATTAAATGGTAAATTAGCATACGAATTTTTTTATAGTCAGTGTTTTTCTATATTTGTAAGTAATGGTGACAGTCGATAAGTTACTTATGTGTTTTAAAGCGTTTTTCATCTGAACCTCTACTATATTGGAGGTTCATATTTCGGCAAAATATATCAGGTAGAAATCCTCTATAACAATTTTGATAGTATATAACTTATTTAAAAATTTTAGACTCTAGAGATTTGAAATATGATGGTAAAGATTTAAAATTATCTAAAAAGCCTTTTTAAGTCACTATCCTGCAGTATATCCAATCACAGAACGCGCCAACAGATAATCGATCCAGCTCCTTAGTTATTCCAGATGTATTCCCTTTTCTTAATTCGAGACTTGCCTTGTCATTAAACACTGATATGTAAGCCGGTCTGTTTTCATACCACAATTTACTTTCTTCCGTTTTTTCTTCTTACAAGGTGACCGGTTGTAATGTAAAAATTCATATCTTTTAAAGAGTTATTCATGGGAAGATAATGACGACAAAGGTCCGTATTTTATTCTTGGTATTACTATTCTTCTAAACAATCAATAAGAGGTTTCAGTTATTTAGAAAATAAATTTATAGCAACTGAAGTTTCAAGACATAGCACTGAAATTATAGAAAAAAATTTAAACTACTTAACTGTTTTAAGCGATAATGCATAAGTATATCAATACGCCATATCATAGTGTGGGTCACAATGCTGCTTTGTTGAATTGGCTGCATTCGCAATGCGTATAGTGACATAATAACAAAAAAAGAATTAATAATTTGATACAAAGTGGCACACTATCAAGTGTATTACATAGCATTGTAGTCTTAACTCAGTAGTAAAAAAAACTGTCTAAAAATAAATTCAAATATAATCAGCCAAATCTTAATACTTATAATAATAATTATGTCAAATTCTGACAACTCAATTCTTACATATACACGTGTATTAGCGTATATTTTAAGTTGTCTTATTAAGTAATTTTTATGTCTAGTTGTTAAGAAAAGTCTCACGGCTTTAAGATACGGGAAATGAGTACAAATTTAAACAATAGGTTAGTATTTTGTTCGTTAATTGCAGTTGTTCTTGTTAAGAGAGCAAATTGTTTCATTCTGCATTCACAAATTATACAAACTATTTAACGAATACGGATACAACTTTGATTAGATATTTTCTGTTCACAACAACAACCACTTTAACGAAACGGGGTGAAGCTAGTCAAAAAAATGTAACCTAATTACATTTTTTTACATAGCTGATGATATATCATCAGTTTAGAAAAATCATCCCTTTCAAAATCGGTTCAGCTGTTCTAAAGAGCTGGAACAAGCTGACAGACAGACCGTATATACTTTGAAATACATTTAGTAAAAAGCTTCTAATTTAGGATTACAAACAGATACTTCTATTTTATTGATTACTGTAGATCATTTACAGTCTATTATCATCATAATCTATTTATCTAAATCCAATTTTACGATTTGTACGTGTGCGTTTAGTGGTCACGACAGTGGAACATTGTACCGCATAAGTTATAACTTTATCTAAGGTACTTATCTCACAAGCGTATATAGGAAAAGAAATAAATTTAATATATAAACAGTTTATACTATACTATATTTGCATGTTGGCTCGCAGTAAAGATTAGTCTATCTCTTTCCTCGAGAATCGGAGAAGTTCCAAACTAAATTATATTAAAATTTATTTAGGCGTTTACCCGTGAGAGTATGACAGACAGGCAGATAGAGATAGTTTCGAATTTATAATAGCTTTTGCCCGCGGCTCCGCCTGCTTGTACGTCGGTTATCGCGGTAAATAGTAACCTTTAAATAGCATGTCCTTCTTCAAGAATCAAAGAATCTCCATACTTAATTTCATTCAGATTGGTCCATAGCAATGATATTATAAAAAAGGTAGATATTGCACTATCGCGCGCTAATTATGGCAGACAAATGTAGACAATTGTCATGAATTCATTTAGTCGGATAATAAAAACTAGCGAATAAACACGTTGTCAAAGCGCATTCGTGTTAATACCAAAAAGCCGAGCTGTATGTTAAGTAGGTGCAAAAACTATGGTTCTAACGTAAATAAAAATAAATTAGTTACATACCAAACGTAAATATTTATAAGTACGTATTATTTTTATTTTGTCATGGTTTTGTTTCCCATTTACCGAAATTATTTAATTAGTTTCTGTATTATAGACACGTTAAAAAAGTAAAAAAGAGAATATGATTCTAAAAACAGTGCGACAAGGACAAATAATTATTTTTTTCATCATCGATTAATTAAACAGCAGAAATATTATAAGCACAATACATAACGTCCGCGTCCTCCTGTACCGTCTATTTGAATCTTATTATATATATATATATAATAAGATTCGGTATTTTTTATTTCATAGATATGCTTATATAACTATTATGTTCACTGTTTACTTGTTTTTGTCTTTCGGTTAGTATAATGATTATATAAATTAGCAATGTATGTTATTAAAAAGTCAGTGTACTTGTTTCCAGATTTCTGAGTGCAGATCTTACGAGACTAAAATAGGTTAGCATGGTTCAGTCGGAAAAAAGTGAATACGACTGGATGCCTACGAAAAGTAGTACTATTTGTTACGCACATTTTAAGCAGGAAGATAAATACAGTTCTTTGAAAAGATACATACGTCTGAAAAAACTGCAGTGCCTGTCATAAACACGGTAAAATTTGTTTGTGTATATAATAAAATAGTGGTGTGATATAATCTGTCCTTGGTTTTATATTATATTTAATTTAGGTAGTTTCACATTTCCCTACTAATTAAATGTGGGGTAGATTACAAAATGTTTATAATCTTGGAAACTATATAATTTACAATGAAAAGTAAAATACTTTTTTCTTTTTAGGATTAAGATAATGTTTTAGAAACTTGCCTCGCATACCAGTTCGGACTGCGCAAATATACTGGTAAATGTGCAAAGTTCCAAGTAACTTCGCCGTTTTAAAGTGAAGAAATTACGTTCAAAAATTTCGCTACATTGATTCATAGATACCAACCAAGCTAATAAAATCGTATTAAAAATGCACTTTCTCTCATGGTAGCATGTCGATATGTTTATGAAAAAAATAAATAAAGAGACTTCAAAAATAAACTAACTCAAAATTATAAACTATTACTGGTGTAACATCTATGACGGCGGATTTGAATTTAATATAACTTTCTTCACCTGTTTAAATTTAATGTGTTTTTATGAAACCTACATAATTACATATTGTGATTGTAAATAGATCATTAATAATTTTCTTCATTGTTTTGTTCTTACTATATACATATTTTTATAGATTAGCCAAAGCGTTACAGACAGACTGACTGACTGACAGACAGAGTTACTTTAGAATTTATACTATTAGGTATGAATAGTTTGGAAGTATGGATAAATGTCGAGGTGTGGTCAATGACTAGGCCATCTGATGATAGAGAGAAGTTGCCTACAGTTGGATCTAGACCAAATTTAATAATTATGGTGTCTTTATGTCTTTAGTAGTCTGTGTATTTAGGGATTTACTTGCTTCAGAATCATGCTTCGGCAACTGCTGGTGTAACTAGAGTGATGACACGGCCTCGTAGAAAACCGCTAATGCATTTCTTTCTTTGTATTTTTCGAACTGCTATTTCGAGGGATAGTCAAGGCTCCCAAAGCTAGCAACGCATTTCTTGTCTCTTCAGGTGTTGTACCTAAATTAGGTTTTTTAGTATCTAAAGCGCTTGCGGCTTTTACTCGACTGTTGCTTAACCAAAAGGAAGTTCATAGTTTTAGTAGTCTATATAATGTATGTATATGTGCATGTTTTGATTATAGTAATACTTAATAAGAGCCTGGATTTTGGAAATTGGGGCTTAACTCACGTGCCACGTACAGCACACTGATCTCTCCCTGATCGTGTCGGTTAACCGTCCCATCGGATTATGAGAGTAAGGGAACATAGAATGCACCCGTGTTTGCGTACACACTAGTGCACTATAATATCTCCTGCTCAGTTGGTTGGTCTACGTTGAGATTAGCCGCCGAGGCTGTAATCGGCTAGGAGAACATCATCATGTGCATGTTCACTATAGCGCCTAAACCACTAAAGCGATTTTAATTAATCCGGTGGCAATAGATTTGTAATAATGACTATGTCACCCTACATAGGCTTTACAAATTTTACCGAAGAAATTTTACGTAGTTGGGTATTTAGCATTTTAAACTTCTTTGTGTAACTCATTAATAAATATTCCAAAGTTGAAAAATGTAGAATTGAAATTCCTACATTCCTCAGTCATTTCGGATCTACATATTCTTACACTACTATTTCATTAGGAATAAATTAATATATATTTTATTTGTTCCTCCTGGTACAAAATCTCAATTTGAGGGAAGTGGGGACTAACCCAAATCTTAACAGCCGATGGTAGCTACAAAAAAGAACGAACCTGCTGAAACCAGAGTAATAAAAAATAACAAAATAAATAGAAATGCCTTTAATTTTTATATATATGTAGTACAGTTTAAATATTTTACTAAAAGTTAGTAATTAATTATTCTGATTTCTTGAATCTCTCAATGTTAATAGTGTTAGTTGGTGCCCACATAGGTGGTTTTTTGGATATGAAGGCCTCCTTGGGTGAAGGCCTCATCCATTTCTTTCCACTTGTCTATCATCGTGTGTATCAAAGATAACAGAGAGATGAGTGACAAGTGGAATTCTGAAGTATCCGCCTTCTCGAACATTCGATTTTAAACTCCATGTGCTTTGAACAAACACTTACATCATTGCACCAAGCCTTGTGGTATGTCACCGTGACGAAACTTGCGGACGAACGGACGCGGAGCAAAATTATGTTCGCATGTACGACCAACCTTGACCCAGAAGAGAACAGATGTATACCTGCCGTACAATTAATGTTACGTACTGATAACTTTGAATGGCTTAGATGATACTATAGCAAGCGTAATTTTACTTGAACTATTACAAGAACGACGTCATTTTATGTTAGTATGGGAAAACTTGAAATAACCCCTCGGAACAATCTGTCTGGTTAGCGTAGTATGCACGTAGTAGGCCAAAACTTCTTTTCTAAAGAGCAGTAAACTTATAAAAAGGCGTTGATGATTAGATTCGATTGAGGAAATGTTTTATATTTTGTTTATTTCTATAATAGAAGAAGATGGTTTATTGTTATGTTATTGAGGAAGGGTATTAAATATATACAATATTAAAATCCAGAACTAATTAGTGTAACTCAAGGATATCACGACTGAAAGTAGTACTATCACACACTCGTGGTAAGTACCTATTTCATTAATTCAGTGTTGAAATAAGTGCAAAAGATAAAAAAATAAACATGTTTATTGTAATTTGAAAACTCAGCTTGCACTAGTTCATGGGCCAGAAAGTTTATATATTCTTGTAGATATTAATGTGTATCAATGTTATTACAATAATTAAGACAGATAGATTTGCGATAATCACTGCATAATAGAGTATTTTATTATGAAAAGCCTTTGTTCGTATTTAATTATATTTGAATATCTATACTATAGCAATAGAGGTCAAATTTGTGAGTTTATAGGCTCGGAGTAATCTCAAGTACCTACATGAGATACGATTTTGAAAATCCGTACACTGTAATAAGGTTCACCATTATTCCTAAGTGCTATGGACTATTTTTTATTTCAGTAATAATTGTTTATATAGTCTATCACAATAAATATAGTTGAAGGCAATAGGAACTCAGTGTGTTGACGTTATCAGGATTTGAAAGGCTCGTCTTACACATGTCAGTCTTCTAAAACACCGTAATGACAAAGCTGTAAAGCATAGCTAATGATTCTTAGGATTTAATTAATTTAGTTCAAACCCACACTTCACTGGCATGTGGCCTCATAAATCATTTCTGTGTTATGGTAACTAACTACAAGTTTTGTCATCTTAAGGTCATATGAAGCAAGTGATGTGCTGAGAAAACTTGTTCTGTCATTGTTGTTCTAAATTCGTTTTTATGAATATTATAAACAGAAAAACTTGTTAAACTTTATATAAAGAAAAGGCAAACAATTATCACATCACATCAACAGCCGTTAACAGTTCATTGCTGGACATAGGCCTTTCCCAAAAAATGAAATTTTGGCCTATTATTACACGCTGGCGAAATAATTAAACAAAAGACATTTTTTATCTTTGCTTTGCTTTTTATCTATTGGTTGAGATAACCAGGGGTGGTTGCCACCAAAAAGCCACTCAAAAGACGAATGTGCACTCATGTCTCTTGATCTACACATATCCATGGACTGACGAAGGTGACGGTGCGTCACTCTCCATCACTGGCTCCAAGCATTTTACAATGACTTTCACTTTATTTTAAGATAGACGTTATATCATAACAACAAAATAATAGCACATATAATATCATCGTAATACATGGATGTAGCCTAATGACATTTTTTACAATAAGACCATTCGTGTTTGATACATTGACTTGATAGATTTGAAATGTTCTAGAAGTAGTGCCGTCACAACACACAATAGTAAAGACGTTAGTATTTTATAATTTATGTATATTTTCTTTTTGAAGTTGAAACACTTAAAATCGATAAATAAATTATCGATTTGAAGTGTTTCTATTCTCTGGGCAGGAAAATTCATTTAATTTTTTTTGGAGCCTGTTTAATTTTTACTTAAAAACGTAAAAAAAAAATCATAACTGTTCAAATAGTTTATAATTACATGGAATTATTGAGAACCAGACGCATATTTTAAAGTTTTCAAAGTTACTTGAAACTAGTTACACAGATTTAGTAGGAATAAACCATGTACATTTCCAGCAAGATCACACAATCTAGAATTCTCGCTCTCTTGAAATATGATGCTTTAATGGAATTATATTATTTAAAAATACATTCCTGATCATTATGCATCTACCATGCTTAGCTTTGGATCACCCTGTGAAAGTTAGATCGTGTGATAAAACGAATGTAGGTATTTTTTTCTGTATGAGTGTTTACAGAAAACACTAAACTCCAAATATCTACTGTTCATACAAACATTTAGTCAAACCCGGGAATTTCAGCACAGCAGTCGCATACGCTACCATTTGTTACTCTGAAACTACAAGTTTAATGATTTTAAGTACACTATAGGGAACTTGCCATACGTAGGAATTCCCCTCTGTCAATGTATCAAGCCCAAATGGACCTACGCATTACATTATTATAAGACAGAATAAATTTGTGTACATGAAATTCTGAATGTTTCGATTTAATTGTTATGTATGAATGTTACAGACTGTTTTGTATCGGAAGAAGTTCGAAATTATTTTGGTAGCCCGTATTGCTCCTTGATTTTAAGAGATCGTGATAGTCATTAGATTTCAGTAGTCTATGATCTATAAAGATCTCAGTATTGATACAAAATACGCTGGTATATGACATAGTTACTAGCAAACATTATTGTGGCTAAGGTTCGGCCTCATTTTAACTCACTGTATGCCACATGGTTCCTCTCAGTATGGGAGGGACTTAATAAGGAGGGACGAAAATGTGTAATCGGAAGATATGAAAGTGCGTGATATTTGATTAAACTAATGGGTGTACAGATTAGGTGTCCTACATCATTTATTAATCTTAGGCCACGGACACAAAGTCAGCGGCAGAAAAGCGGGAGCTGCGCCGGGGCGGGCAGCGGCGCCTCCTCACTGAGATATACCAATAGAGACGCCAACTTCATTATCACACGTCACAAAAAATGTTACTACTTTTGAAGTGTAACTTTGAAACCATAAAACATTTAAAAGTACACATGTCTCTTCTTCTTTTGATGATATGGCAATCAGCCGGATCAGCTATTTCTGCCAATGTCAAGTATTTCAAGTCTTCAATTCTAAGTCTTCGAGTCTTCAAGTCATCGTCGTGATGGAATTAATGATAAAAAATATAAAAAATGTGGATGACATGAAATAGGGACCGTCTTTCGCAAAAACAAAAAACGATCTCCTACACATAACTCATCTACACGCGTTACATAGACAATACTATAATTAGACACAGCATAAAACATCACAATGGCGCACCCATTGGTTTTGACTAACCTATGAAAAATTATCCATAAAATCAGAAAAAAGAAATCAAATATTTTAAATTGTGTCTTATATTTTAATGATATAGACATGATTAATAAAATAGCTGTACATTTTTCGCTTTAGCTTTTTTTATTAGCTGTGTATTTCTGTTTGATTTGTTACAGCTTTTTGACCTTGTATCGCATTTCTCACTATGCATTTACCCATTTTATTGATTGTTGTTGCTGTCAATACGTCTACTTCGGTTGGCACGACATTGGACACTAAACTGACGTATTGCCTAGATGCCTAGATGAAGAGAAATTTCGGTGTATCTATTTTTGGTTCGTAATTGCTAATCTAGAGTATAATAGATCAATGAGCCTTCTAATGCATATTTGGAACTAGTCTCGATGACAGCGATGCGGGAAGCGGCGTCTAGCCTATACCGCCCCGAGCCTGTTGTTTTTGTGACCACGGCCTTACACTCTCTTGTTTTTAACATATTTAACATACATCAAGTCCTGTCTATGAAGTTTCTTATTCTTGTAACTATACACAAAATATTAGTTATTTTTTTTCTGCAGTAGACAATATAGTTATACTCAAATTTTTTTTTAATGTTAGCTAAAGCTTAGTAGCTTAAGAAAATATCATATCGTCACAAAATTTTGTCCAAAAAGTTTTGTTTGTGGCTTAATATTTCAAACTGTTTACTCACATATCCATTGAACGTACCTCGTTTCGATTGAGAATAATTTATAAATTTAAAATTGTCGATTTTTTATATATTTTATGATACTGTAATAAATATTTATTAAAATTGTATGTATTGTACTGAAACTAAACGATATGATTGCGATTAAAGATTTTCCTGACCCACATCTATGTTTTTTAGCTAAACAATACAGATATTCATTTACAGACTTATTACTTTCTTAACAATCGTATGAAATTCGCTGTTTTAATGATTAAATGATTGCGATAATTCAATGATTTTTATGACACACGTTAGCTTATGTCAGCAACTTTATTGTGTCTGTTTCATCAAAACTTTTATGTTAGCAGCCAAAAGGTCAATGTACGTTCTGCAAATTATTTCAATATTCAGTTCTGATCGGCTCTCAATCTTATAAACATCATTATCTTCCTAGCCTTTATTATTCCCAAGGGGTCGGCTACTAGTTCAACTGGTTTTACCTGAATATCAGTTTTTACACGGAGCGACTGGCATCGGACCTCTGCAACCCTAAGGGTGAACTGAATTCGAAGGTTTAACTAGTTGTCAGTGTATTTGAGGGCACTGACTTCCCTAAAACGATTACCATAGATGCTCATGACAACCGGGACCGCCGGTTTAACGTGCTCTCGGCGGCACGGGCGAGAAAACGCCGCCATATTCCATACTCCGGGCTTCTATTAAGAATTTCTTGTAAGAAAAACCCAACAGCAGTCCGACCCGAGAAACGAACCCAAGATCTCTTGACCTGCAGTTGCTTACGGTCACCACTAGACCAACGAGGTAGTTACTTAACTAGTTTATCATTAAAGGACGGCGTTCCCGTAGCAAACTTTCAAAGTGTTATTCAGACTAGTTGATTAAAAATTTAATTTTCAATTACAATCCATACTAATATTATAAATTTGAAAATAAGTCATTACAAAACCGCTGCACCGATTTTAATGAATTTTGGCATGGAGATACAATGCGTTTCAAACAAGAATAGGATTGGAAATCCGCCATCTTGCCCTGCATTTATAAACAACTTCAGATACTTTTGTATGGTGTGCAATAAACGAGAATTTACAATTAATTAAGTTTATTACAAATTTTCAATGCGACTGAAATTGTTGTCATCTGAATAAAAAAGAATTAAATGTTGACATAGAGTATTTGCCGCGCTTTTGTAAATAATATTTTTTTTTGTTTATAAATATTATTTGGTGTTTATGCTGTAGCGTTGGTTTCTAATCAAAGTGCAATGCCACTTTGATTCTTGAGGAATGGCATAGTACCGCGATGACCGCTGAAAAATGCTAGTAAGATAAAATCACACTACATTTTTTTTTATTTTAGTATAAAAATACTTTTTTATGAGATTTATGGGCTGGAGACTAAATCGAAACCGAATTCAGAGTATTTTTACAAGAATTGAACTTATTCATGTTACCGGCAATCTGTATAATTCAGGTATTCTAGGCAATGTATGAAATATTATGAATACTTTACCTATGTATACAATTAGGGATTGTATAGAATACCTACTGACGCACCGGTAATTTGTAAAATAAATAGATCTGGTCTGTATTTACTAGTTTTGTGTAATTATCTATAAAATGACGAGCAAGGGAAACGGGTTATGTTTGCTTAAAATTAACTTTATTCAGAGTCATGTTGGTTAAGGTTAGATTAGAAAAGTGACCATCCCAGATCTCCTCTGTTAGAGTTGAATCTTTTGGCCTGTTTTCGTAGATAGCACATTACCAAAGGCGCATTTGGCATGGCATAGATAATACACCTAAGCTAAGTATAAAATAATTCTATTTCACACATTACCTACACGTTTTAGGTATTGTATACTTTGCCTAGGTAATATGTAGAGTACAGAATTATACAGATTGTCGGTAATATTCACATTGCCAGTTAGTTATTTTCTGTACAAAGTCCTAAATCTGACAAATACTTCAAAGCAATCACACAACGATTAATTTAAATAGTGAATGCACATTTAATTCAAAAGAAACAAAATAATCCCACAAGTGTAGTGAGTGTTGCAAAATGCCGCAATACAACAACATATTCAACTGATATTTATAAGGCTGCATGCAAGCCAGGACTACTTGAACACGATACGACGACGGAATTGCGACGTGTTGCAAGTTTTGCAACCGCTGTTGCAATAGCCTTTCTATATATCCAAGTTAAGTGAATAAGCCATGGGGAGCAAAGTTCCGAATGATCGCGGCCCGTGACGATAGCTTCCGAACGTGAGTACGAATGTCCTTGGAATCGATTTATGTTTCGAAACATCTTTAATCGATATATTATATTGAAATGGTACCGCATTGTGGATATGTTATTTAATATCGTATATAATGCAATTTACACCGATATATGTTATTGAAGCAACAGTAACTCTTTAAAGAGCGTTTGTTTTTTTTTCATTTAATACATCAGTATCAAATATTTCCTTTTTCTTTCCTTTACTCTGTGATAGAAGTTTCTGGACATCAATTTTATTTATTTATTATTATATTATGTATTTGCTTTCCTTGGTATTCGTCTTCTGATAGAAAAACGGAATAAGATATTTTTTTAAAAGAAAATGAATCTAGTCAGAGATGTATGCTAAACGATATCACCCATACAACAAAAACAGTCTTAAGACTGTTTTTGACATATTCGTGAGCACTGAAGCAGAGGAGGTTTAAAGTGTAGTAAACAGGTGTAACTTTATGTATGTACATCAGAATAATACAATATACCATAACCGAAATTTACACAAAGCTTGTCTTACGTATAAAATATATAGTAAACATCTAATTTCACATTGTTTACGCTTCTTTCTTCTTCAACATTCTCCTCTGAAGGCGGCAAATTGACAAGGGTAGTTCCTTTTCCCCTCTTTGCTTTCTTTATATTTCCCTAAAGATAACTTAACGTACAAGTACATACGTAACGTTTGATCTATAAAATCCTAGCTAAGTTGTTTTGACAACTTTTAAACAAGGTTCGGGTACATAATTAAACCTAAAAAAACTAAAACATTTTTTTTTATCTCACGTGCAAATCTCCATGCCAAATGTTCATGATAAGTTTATCTACAAAAAGAAATCTGTATGTCTTACCGTCCAAGGTCGATATAAGCCATTTGCAAAATTTCCTCATTTAATCGGATTCATAACGTTTCCCTAAAAATGCTTGTTCAAACAGCTACACAGTTAATAAAAAGTCTTTCATTAAATATCTTAATGATTTTCTTCACCTTGTTTCACCTCGAATTTGAAGAAATGTCATCTCAAATCAAATTGAACTCAAAATGGCTGACACAATGCCTACATTTTTGTAGTTAGTTTAGGTCAATAGAGTTTTTAATTGCATATTAAAACTAGTGCACTTTGTGTAGTGTAATGTATATTTACTTAAAAATATTTCTAAAGCCTCTTTCTAAAAATATATAACGTTATTTTTTTCATTTAGAAATCTCTACCTTTGTGACACAGTCGTTTCTTCGCCAACAGTTGGACCTATACTAAAGGGCGAAGCCAGAAGTAGTTTTAAGACAGGGCACATCCGGGTAGCGTAAATAATATTATACCCAATAATATTATTATCAAACACTTAATATTTTATAAAAATACATTCCATTCTAGAATTATATTCACTTGTACTTATTCCACTGTTTTATTTATTTACGTGTACACCTGACCGGTTTCATCTTATGGTATCATCAAAGGTTAGTGCAAGTACTGACAATCGCTGGGAGGGGTCCGGATGGCGTAAGAAAGCGGTCCCCGGATCTCTCCCGTCTCAGGCGCAGAGTGGCACACCGTGTGGTTTTAGTCGGTTCGATTCCGACACACCGCCCCGCCGCAAACCCCGGTGGGGTGAAGGCCCGAGGTGGATTCCACACGTGCAAAAGTAAAAAAAAAAGTGCCAACAATCGAGACTAAAAATTTATCAAAAACTTATGAGATTACTTGCGAAATCTATACCTATCAAATAATTGACTTTAAGTTTGTCACTGTGAGACACTTACCCCACCTTTCCCCCATTATTGCTATGTTCCAGTTTATGTTCAATGATAACAAAACTACAAAAAAATATTGATATGGCGCAGTTTCGCTAAAATCTGCACTTATCTATTTCATTTTATATATTGCCTGTTATTTAGCAAAGCTTTAATTTGTCTTAGTCTTATTTATTTAAAATTCTTTCCACGTTCTGCGTTTATATTCACTAGCGATAAAACATTTAAACTTATAGTACAAAGGACCGATTAGGGTCAAAGGCTTATAGTATTTGACCTTTCGTGTGTAGGCAGGGTTTTAATCTAAGCAGTTATACTGTGTCTGCACGGAAGAGTTGAGTAATAATGCTTGAAAGACCAAAGCGAGCTAAAACAAAGATTGTTGTAAGATGCAATGTTTGGAGAAATATTTTCTTTCAAAATTGAGAAAAATATACAAAATTATAATACAATATTCAAAATGATTATATTTTACAATATATTTTTTTATTGGAATTGGGAGTAGTCCCACACTAATGTAACTCCTGTAAATCAGGATCAACGGCGACCGTGAACACGCCGAGCTGTGACACTCGGGAGGTCCGAGGTCAGAGGTAAATTAGAGGAGTTGGAAATAGAAAAAAAAAATACACTGCACTAACAATATATATCCTTAGCAAAGTGTGAGATATAAAATTAAATGTATGAAATATTCATACAACATATTATTAAAGCAAGCAGCAAGAGCGCAAATTTTAATTTTATGGGAATATCTGATTTAGTGACTGCTTCGTTGGTCTGGCAGCTAAGTATGCGGTTAGCAATCAAGAAGTCTCGGGTTCGATTCCGAGTCGTCGTGTCAAAGTGATACATCGTGTTTTTCGTATATGAAATTCTTATTGACCGGCTCGGAGTATGGAAGATGGAAGTGTTTCTTGCTCGTTTTCGAAGACACGTTAATTCGTCGGTCCTGGTTGTCATGAACATTTGTGGTAATCGTTATTGAGAAATCAGTGCTCTCAAATATACCGACACTAGTTTAACTTTTGAATTCAGTTTCCACCAAGGTCCTATGCCAGTTGCTCCGTGGAAAAACTGAATTCAGGTAAATCCTGTTGAACTAGTAGCCGACTCCAAATAATCTTATTATAAACATTATTATATGTTCACTACACTCTAAATTGTAATAGCTTTTCTAGCTAGCTTTGATCAATGAAGATTTAACGACCCCCATTTTTTTTAAGACAACAAGGACTATACATATATATATGAAACGGACACAAAGAACACCTAGACTCAAAAGAACAATTAGTGGATAATACATGTTGTCAAATGTGGGATTTGATCCCAGAACTTTTGGCGCAGTAAAGCGAATGAGGTGTATCAGGTTAGTTAAGAGGACAAGCGGGATACTGAAAACATTGTAATTTATAAGTTCATTAATCAATAATAATAAACATTTCGGAGATCTGAACCAGAATGCCATCTAGCTTCAAAGTTTGCTTAGGCTACATACCTGATACCCGGGATCGAACCCAAGAGACCTCAGTCCTTAGTCGCTACTACTGTGCCATCGAGGCAGGAATTTTTCTTCTACACTTAAGTATTCCAAACGTCCGATTCCATATTTTGAGCATTAGACATTTCGCCATCCATTACAGTACATAGGCTTCTTCCAAGGCACACCACAGAGCCCAGTCTGTAGCTTTTCGCAACAGTCATCATCAGTCACCCCCGGCTGTCTAGCGCAAGTCGTCTCGCCATCTGAGCAGATGACGCCCCGCACTATGTTTGCTAAGACGTGGTCTCCACATTCCGAATCCATCACTCCATTACATTTCTAAAAAAATATATTCTCTTCTTATCTGTAGTTTCTGGGTGCAACTACTATTACAGATATTTAAATCTATGGGAAACTTTACCGTTGACCTTTACCAACGAATTCGAACTTTACCAACGATAGTTTACCATTATAATGATAATGTTTAAAAAAGAAATGCAACTTGTATATACTGACTGGTTTGTAGCACTATTAGTAGGTTACGGGGCCATCTCGCTTACAATCAAAATCCTGCGTAAATAAATACCTATGCCATCTAGTGATAAAATTAGATACTACAAATAAATATTTGTATATACACACACAGAAATCGATTTCATTTTAATAATTTATAGTAGCGCCATCTAGTATTCAAATAACGAAGCGTTTGACTGAATTGGTACTTTACATTGGCATATTTGTAATATACAATGCGTAAGAGATTGATTAGGTACTTATTAGTATGTTTTTTGACTGCCTCTTTGGCGCAGTGGTAACGTACGCGACTGCTGTGGTTTTGAAATCTCGGGTTCGATTCCGGGGTCGTACCAAATGTTTGTATGGTCTACAAGTATTTGTTTTGGATTTTGAGTGTTTTCTACTTATATTATGTAAGTATTTACAAAAAAAGTATATAGGTATTTATATCAGTTGTCGAGTACCCATAACACAAGCTCTGCTTAGCTTGGGAGAACATATCGTTGTATGTAAGATATAAGTAATATTTATTTATATAATTAAAAACATCATTAAAAAATTATCACATTTTCAAAGTTACTACTGAGACATTCCAATATTGTTGAACAGAACTTATTTAGCCTAAGTTTTAGAACAAAGTGTTAAGATTTAGAACAAAGTGTTAATACATTATACAAAATGAATGAATCCTGTTTATAAATTGAACCCAAACATCCGACATTTTTAATCGACTTCAAAAAAGAAGGAGGATTCTTAATTCGACTGTATATTTTCTTGTAATCGAACCAATCCAAGTTTAATCCGACTAACAACTTGTTACAGTGATTAATTAATTTTGTCGATAGATGGCACTCACAATTTTAATTTTATCGGATTGACGTTTCATAAATCGATTGCACGGGTGGCGTACTTGTTTAAACGATCACCTCGTCGCTTTTTACAGGGCAGAGTGTAGTTGATTCACTCTACATGGGACAACACTTTATGTGAGCCACTAATTGTTCTGGAATTAAACTCACTTGCACTTATTCCGGTATTTAATTGATTAATTTTTACACCTGACCGGTTTCGCCTTGATGCCATAAGGTGTAAAAATAAATTAATTAAATTCCGGCATAAGTGCAAGTGAGTTTAATTCCAGAATGTATTGCAACAAGTTCCATCAAGTGCCGGTAATCGAAATTATAAAATACACTAACTATTGTTCTAAATTTGGGTGTTCTTTGTATTCGTATGATATATATTTGTAAAGTTTTCCGTGGTACAACAATATAAATAGAGCTCGATTTAGACTTTTAGAAAAATTATATAAATATAATATAACTTATCTTCACATTTCGTTCTATTTGTAGTCTCATAATCTTTACTAGAATTTAATTCCAACACATTTATGTTACATCTTACAAATATTATAAATGCAAAAGTTTATGAGGATTTATGAATGTTCGTAACTCGTTCACGAACAAGTACTGAACGTATTTAGATGAAACTTTACAGTAATATAGCTTTAATAGCAGAATAACACAGTTATCTATCGCTATAACCGCTATACACGCGAGCGGAGCAGCGATCAAAGTGTAATTACAAAACTAATTATAACTAATTTCAATTTACATTACATTCTATTTATAATTTTGTAATTTTTTCGCGAACTTATTTCAAACACATTTTTTACATGCATAATAATAAATATAAAACATATTCTACAAATATGACGACTTTTGCTTCACATTAAGTTTCATTTGTAATCTTGACATATTTTCTAGAATTTATTTTTAATACATTTACCAACACTAACTTTTTTATAATATTTAGTATAGTATTTAATGTGACTATGGATAGCGGTAGTTAGTCAGTTTTTACTATATTCTACTTATATATATTTATTATAATTCAAGATAAAATGTCGCTTATCAATGTGTATGTATGTACCTTTGTTAGCTTGGCTTTGTACTATAAGTGTTAATACAAATAAAAAAAAGTCGAAAGTTTGTGAGTGTGTTAGGTCCATACAGCTTTTTTTATTATATGTCACTTGTTTATTAGTTACACTTAACACTTGCCTAAAGATATCCGAACTATATATTTGTGTGATTCTGATATCTTTGGGTTTTATTAACGTCCATGAAAGTTTTATAAAATACACAACAGAACGCAGCAACATTCAACATACTTAGTTAAAATATTTCTATTCTAAATAAATTATGGTTTTCGTACATCCTGTTTTATTTCCTTGCCCAATAAGGTAATAAGTTTTCAACTGGTATATTAAATGACTTTGTTATGAGAAAAATACCAGTATATCTCATCATGAAGTGTCGGAAAACATATAATTATGTAATGACGAGAAATAATTTAAGTGATCGACGCAAATCAACAAAAATAATTATATTCTAACTAACATTGTAAACATGAATGTGAGTTTGTTTGTTTTTTAGTTTTAAAACACAGATGTTGGGTCCTACGACCAGGCTAGATCCGAACACAGTCGGTTCTCGCACTAATCTAGTAATTACGTGACGGGCTGTGGTCCAACTGTTGAAGTTGAGAAGCTGTATAGGTAACAATATTACATAATAATTAATAGGAAAACTTGAACTATACATCGGAGAGTGACATGTACTCTATCGTTGGGTTATAATTAACCAGTTGGAAGCATAACCTCTTCCGATCGACATGACATTTCAAAAACTTTATAAATGGAACGAAAAGTCATATTGGTTACTTTTTATGGAGATCCAAAACTCAATAGTCCTCCTCCGTCCACACGTACATGTGTCGGTTATTGCGAACAACTAGGCTACTTTACTTCCTGATAATGTATGTTAGCTTTCTGTCAAGGAATTTTTGAAATTTATTCAGTGGTTTAGGCGTGTTAACAATCTATTGCTTAAGGGAGCGAAGTCGTGGTCTAAGGTTGTAGTTTAGTGTGAGTTATTCTTGTAAAATTAACACGCAACTATTCTTCCTGTATTGGTTAACATAATAACAAACAAAGTTTTAATGTATGTATATTTTAATCTGAACTTGTGTCCGGTAGTAAACTCGATTCGTGTAATTTATTAAAGAAATAATGGAATAGTTTTTAACCGCCTTTAAAAGTGAGCAGTTGTTTAATCAATAATTTAACGTTTTAAATAGTTTAAATACTGGGCCTCTCTTAATGTGCATTAAATTTCATCAGTCCTCCACCTTCGGAATCTAGCCCGATCAGAATCGATCCGGAATTCCTCTGTATGTATTCTATATATGTTTCTAACATCTATGAGTTAATTTTATTGTATATCTCGTCTTCAGTAATCAGTAAGATAATAAGATACCAATGTGTTTAGTGTTTTTTTTATATTCCTACGTCCACGGCGGCCAGTCTCAACGGAGACCAGCCTACGCAGGAGATATTATCATCAATCATCATCAACAACCCATAATGTCCCACTGCTAGTCTCGGATCTCCTCTCAGGAGAGGGTTAAGGTCATACGTCCCCACGCTGGCCTAGTGCGGGTTGGGGACTGGCGAGACTACGTTGTGGTTACATAATCATAGAGGAACAGAAACAAGGAAAATATAGTACAGAACTAGTACTTTCAAAGTTAAAGTTCAGTAAACTGAAAACCATCCCCAGTTAGTTTGGTAAAAGGCTCTGAGTACGATGACTTCATTGCAAGAAGTAACAAAACAAAAAATTGTAATTTTTGTTCGTTACATGTCCGCCGTGATGTAGCTTTTAAGGTTTTATTCCATCAACATAATTTAACCTCAAGTATTATAAAGAAGTTACTGACAAAAAGAATTTAATAGATGATTATGGAAGTTTTTCTGTGAACTTAATGCGTAATTGGGTTTTCTAGCTATTTATTTGATAAATTGTTTATAACGAACATATTCTTTTGCAATGTAATGCCGCTTTGTTTATTATTTTTTCTATTCTGATTTGCTGGTTCCTTTATTGGTTTTTGCGGACTTTAGATTGGCGTTGAATAAAATATTTAAAAAAAAATGTGTCTAATCACCTTTTCAATTCGTAATTAATACTTTTTTACTTATAGCCATCCTTCTACACGGATCTTAAATATTTATTACTTATAGAGTTATTTATAGTGCTCACAGTTTTAAGTTAATTCTTTACCGTTGTTATTTTTTTTTTGATAAAGTGTCCGGTAACCATACTAGATACAGGCTCTAGTTTAGGATCCGATGTATATTTCGGTTATTTTTCGGACATTTCGTACATTTTAACACACACAACGCCGTCTAGTCTCAAACTAAGCAGAGCTTGTACTATGGGTACCAGACAACTGATATTAATATATTTATACATATACTTTTTTTATAAATACATACATATTATACATAGAAAACACCCAAACTCCGAAACCAATATTTGCAGATCATACAAACATTTGGTCCGACTCAGGAATCGAACCCTCATGCACAGCAGTCGCATACGCTTCCACTGCGCCACCGAGGCAGTTAAATGTACTTAACATCTCTCAATTAAACTATTACTTTTACGCGGCTTCACCCGCGTGTATGTCGGTTAACGCGGTAAAGAGCAGCCTATGTCCTTCCTCCTTTCCTATTCCTTCGTTTAGGCCTTAAAATGTATACCTTTGAATTCGATATTAAGTCAAGTTCATAGCTGGTATATGCTTTCACTGGTATTACAAATATATGAACTTAACAGTCTTATGTATTGTATTGACGCAATGAATTCCACTTTTTACGTAAACGTTAAATATATTTAACGTTATATATATTCACAGGCGTCATTTAAAATACTTACAAGACGTCTCTGCCTAATCTTAAGCGCAGCAATTATGTTATTGTATTCTACTGCAGTGGAGTCTCGAAGGAGTCATAAGGTGGGTAGAAGTACATAATATAAATACTTTGTTTTTTTAAATTAGTATAGTAATGGTAAATGTATATTTTTCCATAATTTAAAACTCCTTAGAAAGTAGGTAGCCTGCTATACTTTGTTTTACTTCTTTTTGCAATACTGTTAACATGGGTATGTTGGCTTAATCAGCTCTTTCGGGAATACGTGATAAATAGGAGTAGTGAAACTCCGATTTCTTAATCTGACACTGCACGGAATGCACCTATTACTTAAACGTTTTAGAAAGACCGACTTCTTTATAACGTACAGCACTTTCATTTGTTCCAGGTTTACTTCGGAGCATCGAACCTACACTACGATGTTATTCAATATCCTAATGTTTATATTCTACTTTGCAACATACACGATCCTACTGGCCATAGGGGGCCTCTGGTGTTTTGAGGAATGTGCCCCTACGGAGGAGGAAGAATACGAGTTTCAAAATCAACAGCGGTTAATGCTGTATTGATTATCAAGACTAGTAAGTTGTTAATATTTACATATTTATAAGTATATGAGACTGCCAAAGTGACTCTACTCTGTCAGATGGAAAGAATAAGCAGAATCAAAGAGTGGTGGTCACCATACTCATTGTGATTGCGTAGAATGCAATATTGCAGCATGGTGACCCACACTATGGCGGCCTATTGAGATGTTTCTACATCATTGGGCCTCCGGTCTCGCACTCACTATCGACACACGACAGCACAGTATCATCCCGGTCGAGCCGTCCTTTTGTACTGATATCAACCTGGCTCCACCTCCATTGGACTACTAAATGATTGTAAGGATGGCATAGTGGTTTACGCGGTTGGGTCTAGATGGCATGAGAAAGCGGTTCCCGGATCTCTCCCGTCTCAGGCGCAGAGTGGCACACCGTGGTGGTTTAGTGGGTAGTCTGGCGAGTAAGCCAGGAGTCCCACACAAAGTGAACCCCCTGTCCCCGCGGGGAGGGGGGGAGCGAAGTGCGAAGGCGAACACAACATGCACAAAAATTAATGTGTGAACCAAAAAATTATATATTGTTCTGGGTCTGGGTGTTCTTTATGGCTGTTTATATATGTTTGTAAAGTCCCTCGTGACATAGCATATGTTCCTACTACGGGAGAAGTTTCTTAAAGAAAAAAATCTTGTCAATTCTTGTTACTACAAATATCGGCTGAATTATTACAGGTATTTTTTGAGCACAAAGTGTATTGTCCTCCATTACAAATTTGATATTTTGCGTCATGTTTCTTACTCGTCTGTGTTGTTTTTCTATCTTCATATCATCATTAAACAGATCTGATAATGGCTAGATATGACGTTATGCCATGGTTATACTTAAGTATACCGCATCTTTTCGACGTTTAATGAAAATCAACTTATCCAAGGAGCCATTACGTTTAATTTTCTACGATACTTACAAAAAATGTCAATAAAATAATTTCCCAAACCTTTGTTATCTTGAATGGTGAGTGAGGGGTCATTGTGTGATAAGTGATATCTGAACATTGTTTGCTTATATTTCCTTAAAACTGCTGCTTGACTTCTGTGGCAAATAGCTACGAAACCGACTAAGTAACTTTGAACGAGCGGTTTAGTTTTTTGTCACCTATTTTTCTATGTTACGTGCCAGTTTTATCACAAATTAAGTACAATATATTTAAGATATATTTTATTCTAAAATGATACTGGTGGCAATTGCACAGTGGTCAACCTATATTTTAAAAACTATAGATGGAATTTATCTCTGAGTATCATGTATTTACTAATACATAAGTTTGTTTAATAACTATAGTGAGAGTGAGAGGCGCTTATAGCCCAGTTGCACTCGATGATTAGAAACAATTACCGAGGGTAAGCAAGGACGACGCGGTCAGTACCTGGGTGGGTGACCGCTGCTGGTATGTTACCATGAGTGTCTCCGTGAGGTCACGTTAAGCAGTTGGTCCCAGTTGTTATCATACGATAACAGTCGTGTAGCTTAGTTGGAAGCCTTCGGGCGGCTTAAAAACATCCATCCATCGCAAGATTACGTAGCCACAATGTATTCACACCAATCCCCAACCCGCACTTAGCCAGAATGGGGACGTATGGCCTTACCCTCTCCTGAGAGGAGACCCGAGCCCAGCAGTAGGACATTATGGGTTGTCGATGAATAACTATAGTTACCATAAAATAGAGTCTGCTTAATTTAAGATCTGTGGACTCGTGAACGCGTCTGAAATTGTATTATTATTTTATTTATAATGTTCACTTACTTATTCACAAAAACATATTTTAAGTCGGTTTTTCACGTAATAATCGTTAGCAAAGACGCAATTGTCTAGCGAACGGCTCGTGAGAGAGTGTTTAACGTAAGCAAAAAAGTTCAAGACAGCTTCAAGCTGTCTTGAACTTTTTTGCGAACAGATACTTAAAAATTACAGATTTTCCAAAACAAAAATTTATGGACTAAAAATAATTTGAACTAAATTTATGACAAATTTACCAGTACCAGGATCAACACAGGTACTCAAAACCTTTAGTATGAAAATCACACGTATATCAAATACACACACACATTTTGTGTTGCACTCAGTCCTAATTTCACGTATAACGTTTTCTAGTAACTTTAGTGCTCTAGTTCTAGTAGTAATAAAGTTATAATTCCATGAATGCCAAATTATAATTTATAAAATTAATGAATGCTAACTTTAGCAAGGATATTTATTGCTCATTAGAAAATAGGTTTACACTAAAACCTTCAACCCCTCTACATTATGTAAAAAGCGTGTGCCGCCTCTAATTGTTCCGTACGCTATGTTGTACAGTAAGTAATAAGTGGCCAACATACAGAATCGCGCACATAATTTGTATATTTAAATTCAGAAGAATAACGCAATATAACTTTTGTTTGAACCAACAAGTTAGACGTATTTTTAATTTTATTTTTCAGGTGTGTACTCTATTTTGTGTAAAATTAGAAAGTGATTGTAAAATAATGTGTGTTGAACAATATTGGTAAGCATTAATTATTTTCTTTTGACAAGTCAATAACAAACAATACCGTTTTTAATCACGCATGAATTTTATGAATTCCTCGTTCTAATTTACGCCAAAAACAAAATATATATATATAAATTAAAGGAACTTTTTCATTAGCGGATTTAAAAAATGAACTTCTGTATTCTCACACTTACCATCAGGCGATATGTCTGCTCGTTTGCAACCTATGCTATAAAAAATGTGTTAAATTATTTTTTTTTTATATAATTGCAACTTTTCGAACTGGTCCTGTTTAATATCTGCAATTTTTTAGGTAATATGTTCAAGTAATACTGGATACAAGAGTTGCAGAATATGTATTCTGCAACTCTTGTTTCTTATTAATTATTGGTCATGAGAAGTATTAAGAGATTTTTAGATTATTTTGGGGACAAATCTCAAGAACCTAGACATGAGATTATTGATTAATGATTAATAATTAATTTATCTAAAGGCGTCAACTATATTTCTATTGTTAAAGTTTCTAAGCCTATTTTAATGTCATCATGAATGTAGTTAATATTTTTACAAGAAATCAATCAATTGTAAAGATATCTCAGTCTCAGAGGAAATTGCAAAAAGGCAATTGATTCCTTCGTTTTCACTGCATGAAGGGATCGGAGCTTAAAACTTCCTTTACCCTGATCCTGGGTGGAAGCACATGAACAAATGGATAAGTTGAAATCAGTACCATCGTTATTAATTTATTCGGCAACACAACTCCAAACCAACAACATGAAAGTAGAATCACATTTGAAAATTAAATTCGTAGAAAAAGTAGCTGCTCTATCGATAAAAATTCAAGTAGGGGAAATAGTGTTTGTTATAAATTTATAAGTACAATGATGCCACTGATAATTTTATGCATTTAATGAAAACTACTAAAGAACTTGATATAAAATGTAAAGTCTGACGTACATAACTGTCGTTTCATGAGTCAACTGATAATTTCGATAAGAGACGTCATAATAACTATAATAAGTTTCAAAGTAATAACCCACAGGTATTTTAAATAATTGAAACAAGCTGAAAATCCACGCATCATTATGAAGATGACGCGTCTAATGTTTCCAAAGTACTAACATTGTTTTTGTGCAGTTCTGTGTCGTATAATGTTTGTATGATTACTTTGATGCAGAAATACATATTATTATCATTAATTCACATCCTATATGGGGGACTTCCCAGTGTACTACCTTTAAATACACCTTCAGTAGGTTTTTTCACGTATTGCCCTGCCAAATGGCTCTACTGATGGAAAACATGAGCAGAATCCACCATATTCATTGCGAATGCAGACATTGCAACAATGCATGCTGCATTTTAAGTGGCCCACACATGGCGGCTTAGTGAGGCTATCATTGAGCTTCTTTGAAAAACATTGATTCATATGATAATAATAAAACTGTCATTGAACTAAAATTTCAAGTTGTTTAAGATTTAATTCAATTGAGAAATTAACTGAGAGTCTTTCCCAGTGATGGTACTTTAATCCTTGAAATATAGATTAGTCTCTGTGAAAGACGGCTACAAAACAGGCTAAGTAACTTTGAACAAGTAATAATTACTTTATATTACTCAACTTTTCATATTTTACGTGCCGGCTTTTATATGTTTGGTGCTACCAAACTGATTCTACTCTGTCTGATGGAAAGCATAAGCACAAGCCAAGAGTGGTGGTGAACATACTCATTGTTTGTCACTCTATATTAATTAAAAATAAATCACAAAAATGTATCTACGCGCATAACTTTCGATTGACTGCATGCAGTTGGAAAATTCTTTTTTAACATGTTTGTTATTACTAGGACAAGATTTGTAAAATAAAATAAAAGAAAACTAAATATGGAGATATGAAATTCGCCGGATCAGGTAGTATAAACATAAAAATCACACCTGAAATGTACTTCGTAAGTTAGTGTTCGTAAGTAGTAATGACACTAATGACAACTGTCTCAAATATCAAGTTATATTTCAAGGAGTAGGATGTAAATGAGTATGTGGGTCACCTGATTGTACCACTGCCCATGTATTGTCACTAAATTTGAACCATGGCCCACTGTAAGATTACTCTTTTACACATATTCAAGTACAATTATATCGTCACGATTATGGTAACGAGCTTTTAGCCGTCATTTAATTACACAGGCAATTATCATTTTCAGTATTTATGTGCGTTAAAAAAATATTTGTTCTGAGTTGTAATTTATATCAAAGAGCATGGATACAGAAGAACTCTTTTAAATTAATAATAATAATAAATAATAAATATTCCGGACATCTAAACACACAACGCCATCTAGTCCCATACTAAGCATAGCTTGTATTATGGGTACTAGATAACTGAAATAAATACATATGTACCTTTTTTGTAAATACATACATATCAACAAACAACAGACAAAGATTTTATCCGACCCGGGAATCGAACCCGAGACCTCAAGAACAGCAGTCGTATAAGCTACCGCTGTCACAGAGGCAGCTTGTAACCTATATGTGTGTTTTGAAGTATGAGCTATATTGCTGCAAAATATCATATAAATCCGGTAAGTAGTTTTTGCGTGAAAGAGTAACAAACATCTTAACATTTAAAAAGTTCCTCACAAACTTTCGTGTTTATCCCACTAGGGGATAAACACGAAAGTTTGTGAGGAACTTGTGAGGACTAGTGAATAATTAGTGACTACTAAATAATTAATTTTTTTTTTTTGTGAATACAGAGATATGTTTCATTTTCATAGCAATACAGAAAAATACTTAATAGCATGAAAAAAGGTTAATGGGTAATAGCAGGAATGTATTTTAGCGTTAATTTAAACTGAAAAGAATTTACCTGTTTCATATTTCGATTCATTTTGAGACAATATTATAATATCTACCCAATTTTATATAATGGTCACTACCTCACATTGATAAAATTTGAAATTCATAAGGTCNTCCAAATCATCTTATGCACTACTAGGCCTTGGTAAATATATAAATATACTGAATATACTTTTAAACGCATTGCAATATGATGAAGAAATTTCGTCGTCAGCTATTATTGCATTCGATGCAATTGCAATACGAACAACATACTTGAATTCAAAAAAATGTTAAACTAATTAATCACTTGCCAAAATTCCTACACACGTGTACTAAAAACACTTAAATCACGTAAATAATTTACCCTTGCCTTACCGCACCGAATACAGCCTTAGTTGTCCTTAACATCTGATGATTTCCGATTGTTGGAACTGGGTGAGTTTTCGCCGAGGTCCTTGGATCGTTGCCGGTTGCAATATCCTGTTGGTTGCGTGTGTGTAGCCATTGGGACGGTCGTTGCACAATGGTTGGCATCTAATGCGTATTCTTTATACCTGGCGAACGATACTTTAGTTCGGTGAATTCAATGGATACTAAGACACAACCATTTTCTTCTTCTTCTTCTCCGGGTGCCTTTTTAATCCTCTTTATCGTAGGTCAGATGGAACAGTTTTTCAACGGAGATGATACCGGTCCACTCCCGGATATTACGTAGCCACGATTTTTCCTTCTTCCAGCGAGTCTCTTCCCTTTCACCTTGCCCGTCATTATCAGTTAAAACAGCATATATGTTTCGTGCCTAAGCATATGGCCAAGATATTAAATTTTGCGCTTTTTGATCGTACATACAAGATAGAGTTAAAACACAGCCCACATTAAAAAATCGATAGATTATCGTAATCGATTCGAGTGAAATTCTATGAACTTTTGGTGATACTGCATTGTATTGTGGTTTGATATTTATCGAATTTACTCAATTTTATCTTAAATCCTTTTAACACATATTAGTGCTGTGGATTTATGAGGAAATAATTTATCAAAAATCAATGAGATGGCATAAGAATGTGGTTAAAAAAGAAAATAGAGATTTTTTTAAGAAATTGTAAAATTTCCACTTTCATAAAGCTTTCGTAATTAACATTTCAATAAACTGATTATGAATACTTTTAAAAACATGTATTGCTGTGTTCTTAAGTAACATGGCCTAATTTTTTTAAAAACTATTTTGTTAGTTTTTTGTTGGGTAACAAAGTTAGTTAATAACTTAATTTATGCCAGTTTAGCTACTTTGGAGTGCAAAATTAATGCATAGAAACATATTTACATTCTAAAGTAGCCTAATGTGTTATTCTCGTATTTAATTTGCAAGTAGTACCTGAAAGTTGTGTAAAAATGTCCATAAAATGTTCCCGTTTTTTGCCAATCTACTTGTATTACTCACGCAACATGGGGCTTCAAACTTAGCTTGGACATAGCAAAGAAGTTTCAACGGGTCTGGATTTTTAGCCATCTTTTAGCTTCCTATTTTAGTAATTAAACTACATAAGAGCTATTGTCTGTCATTAGTTCTTTCAGCTATTGCTATATGAATATTACTGCTATCGTCTGTAACCAATTTAAGCCATCCCTCAATTTATGCTTTTTCTGTTTCATATGAACGGTACATTTATGGGATACTGGATCTGCCCATTGTCTTGGCTGGACTAATCAAGAATGAATGGGATCATGAACAATATTCTCAATAGCCTCAACTTGACTACAACAATTTCTTAGTTATCTAACCGGCCCCTTCACCACTATCTATGCTGAGTGTTGTTGGTTCACAATACTTTGTGTGATCCAAAAATCGTTATTCTGAGTTTGTGTATGTTTTGTGTTCATTTCATGTGCGTTTGTTAAGTCCCCCGCTAAGCAAAAATAATCCCAATGCAGGAGTTGCCTTAAAAAGAAATAAGAAAAAATGTGCTAACTATGCAAACTAAAATAAAATAGTATCTCTTATACCATAATTAATACTTCGTATCATAACAGCCCTATGCAATGCGCCTCTTAAGAATTAGTTTGTTTTAGCTAATGTTGTTAATATAGTAATTCTACTTTTAATTTGTTTAGTTTTTTGTTATATCTTTTTTTTCCTTACCTTTTCCGAGCGACTTTTGTATTTTTTTCTAAATTTTAGTTATAATCTAAATGATAGTATCCAAATCCAAATTAGTGCATACGCATACATCTTTTACTTGAGGTATTCAATAATAAATAACTAAAGAATTTTAGCTACGTTCATGATATTATACCAAATGCCTTATGTAAATAGTAAAAAACAAAATAGGATGAATAAGGATACACAGAAATTTCTTCTACTGTGAAATATAATCCGAACATAAACATAACAAACAAAATACATTATATAAAACTCCACGTGATAGTTACGTATACTTGTATTAATTATGCCATTTTTCCCTTAGTTAGGATAATCGTTATAGCAAAGGTTAATCGTATTTTTATCCATTATTTTGCTTATTATTTTAAATACTTAATAACCTCATTCTGACACGTGTATAATTTAGTTGACTGAGCGATTGGCCTATTGGTTTAAGTGGATGCCACACCGCTTTTCACTACGCCAAGTGTAGTGGGTCCCACATGGGACAACACTTTGTGAGATTCACAAATTGTTGTTTTGTGTCTGGGTGTTCTTTGTGACCGTTTCCTGTATATTTGTATAGCCCTCTCCCCCCGACACAAGATGTGCAAAAAAATTTCTATTTTGATTTTTAAACCTCTATAATTTCATGCACTTGTATCTTCTGTCTTTCTTAAAGACAAATAGGGATGATGACACTAACCGAAAACCACTAAAATTATGTATTTATTTGATGAAATGGACTTCACAGAGTATAAAAATCGTATTAGAGCAAGATTAATAGTTGATTAACAAATATATTTTAGAACTATAAATTACAGCAATCCGCCATATAAGTTGAACACCAATCGGAGCGAGTTACGTCACTTATGTATAAAACTCATTTTGTTCGGATATAATTAACGATCACTTTACTGTTTTATAAGCTATAAGTGATACTGGTTGACAAATAGTGACGTCGTGTCTTACACAAACAGACGCCATGACACTACGAAGCGTTTTCTCGTGAATTTTAATCTTAAAATTTAAATCGCAATTTTTGCCCACTAAAACTTTATTTTTTGTAGAAATATAACTATTTTTGACAATAGAAAATACTTTTGAACATCATATAACAGTTTTTCAAACATCATGCCAATACAAATTATTCTTGATACAACCTTTTTTGTACATACATTGTGTTTAAAAGCGTTTTCTTCATTGTTTTGTAGACAACATACGTGTATTTGCCAAAATTAAGATTAAATATTTGTATTTGTATATGACTGTCAATTCTGATTGCCGTATCTATACTTAAATACTATCCATACTAATTTATTCTGTCTGTCTATTTGTCTATCTGTTACACTTTCATGGCTAAACCACGGTACCGATTTCAGTGAATGTGCCTATACTCTTTACGCGCGATAACCAACAAATACGCTATACGCGGGTGGATCCATGGTCAAAAATTACTATGAAAGCTACCTATTTTCTTCTACAGATGTTTTTAATGACTGCGTAATGAATTGTAGTTGATTCAATCTAATTCTGAGAGCCAACAAGTTCATATCTCTTTAAGTTTCTGATTTCCCTCATGAATATATTATGTTAATAATGTAATACATGAACGAATATGTTTCCGTATTTATATTTTAAGGAACATTACGAAATCACCGTATATTAATGATAATTATTCAAATGTAAAACCTCTCACGCACAGAATAATCTATGCGGATAGATAAACGGTCGGCGCAACGAGTCTTGTGAAACAAATGCATTGAGAATGAACAAACAGTTAAAATTTATTATTATATCTTGTTTAATTTACATGAATTTTCTTAAGAGGTGAATTGCATAAAGCTACGTGCAGATAGAATTAGTTTTTAAATACAAAAAAAAATCAATTAATCCAATCCTGGCATCCGGATTTCACCGATTTCCATACTGTGAGATAGAATTTTGGGTACACATAATTTATAATCAACACCTAAGAACACTAAGAAGAGAAGACAATAAGCTAGAAAACAGAGAATATCTTTTAAAACTTCCTTCATCTTCCTTTTTATATATTAACCTGCCAAAGTGCCTCTACTACTTAGTTACTAAATCTTGAGTAGAATTCAAGAGTCCACTACTCGAAGTACTAAAGTATAGTATAGTAATATAGTAAGTAACTCTTAGTATATCACACCCATTGCATGTATCAACAATGCAGCATGATAACCCACGCTATGATTGGAATATTGAGATGATTCTGCATCATTGGACCTCCGGTATCGCTATCCTCCTATCTCTTATCATTTTCCCAGGTTTTTTTGATCAGTTTAACATGCAACATAGACGATATTTGACGCCAACCCCACTACAATACAAATTCCAATTGGATTAAAGAAATGTTAAATAGACGTAAATATAACATAGAAAGAACGGTATCAAAAAGCTAAGGGTTCCCTTAGTCTTGGTCTTAAAATTAAACAAAGACTGCGGCAGTTTGCAGGAACTGTCTTGAACCGTTCTTTGATTGAAGTGGTCATTAAGACAGGGAGATGAACTGACCATAATTAAATAGACTAGTAATATGTACGTTTAAATAATGAAGTCAGAAGTGCAAGGTCACATCATGTCAATACTAAACCAGATAATTTATTAATAATTCTTGCAACACTACTATTGTTAGTTGTATTGTACGTTCAGGCACTGATTGGTTGCAAATAGCTTAAAGTACAAATGGCAGTATTTGTCAATTACATTATAATTAGAATGTCTTACCGATAGATTGATCTACACAATGCACAAGGTTCAAACAGCGCCAAAGGGTAAATACATTTTCTGCCTGACATTCAATATGTGCACTTTATTAAGCTGAATAGTTTGTTTATTTTAATGGGAGGCTCAGCCGTGCAGGGCAGTAGACTGAAGGCATGGCCGCAATTGGAACACTATACTGTGAGAGAACCACGCTTCAGCATGAATGGGCTGGCTCGACCGGAGTGACTCCACGGACTCACAGATAACCAGTGTAAATCAGCGCTTGCACTGTGTCTCACCGAGGGAGTGAAGATACCGGAGAAGTGAGGTCTATACCAAAAAACCCCTCCCCCATACCCCTCTATATCCCCCAGAGGCCGACAAGACACGCCACTGGTGTTGTTTATGTCCATGGGCGGCGGTAATCGCTTACCATCAGGCGATACGTTTGCTCGTATGCCCCCTATTCCATAAAAAATCTAATTCCATAAAAAGTCCAGCAGTGGGCTGTAACAAGCTGATGAGGGCATTGTATATTTTCGAACCATGTAAAAGTAAAGGATTACTTATTTCTAACACTTTATTAATTCTACATTACTGTTATGGTGGAAATATACTTTGCATAATAACAAGTATCTCTTTACAAGTGTACTAAGGGCGACCTTTTGCTAGATGTGACCTATTCTAACTTGCATAGTAATAATTATGGTATTATTAATACATGAACGTGTAAACAGCAAATTATTTCTTGGAATAATACATATTAATAAAACAATAGTATGTGTTTCCTAGTAATATTTGTATATCATATTTTACATAAACTTCGTTTCACTTTGTTGCTCAAGATGAACTCAGAAATCATCTAACCGATTTTCACGTTTGTTAATGTGCCTAAAATACGATAGTTAACATCAAGTTTAGATTAATAGGAGCCGAGCATGATTGAAAACAGATACAGACGAAGTTGCTTGGGTTAGTTTGTACCGCTAAAATTTTATGCACCAATAATTCCGTAGTAGCTTGAAACCAAAAAATAACATCAAAATTTCAAGTCCTTTTTGTAAGATTTGTTTACCAAATAATCTAGTAATTTTAACGTTCTTGATTAGTTAAATTAATTTGCAATTTTCTTCTAAATTGGCCCTAAAATGGGTCTACACGGAGTTTAGTTTTCATCACCTGACATGCTGCCAAATTATGAGTACGTTGAGTTTGATAAATGTTAGCTGGTGACCTAAATCTATAAATAATAATACACTTGAGTGATGCAACAGTGCTAATAGTAACTTTCAATGCCTTTTGCTCTTTCTGCTTTAAATAGCATGTAATTTGTGACGCATGCAATGTGTTAGATAAGGCACAGTCCCGTAGAATGCAGATTGATAAACTAGACCGCCTCCTTAATATTTGCATTTGATTCATTTTTAGCCTTTAGAAGTTCGACCTAGTGTCAGCCTTTCGTTCCCAACTAAAATGGTTACCTCTTCGTCTACGCCGGAATCAGCGACCACTTACCTAATTATTAATAATTACTAATTATTTTAATTTCTTACCTCACCGCTTTCTCCTACATACCTAGTTCCATACTTCCGCTATCTGTCCTCTAATCATGACAGAAATGTTCGTTTAGAAAGTAATCTACTCCTCTTATATCCCTCTCACAATTCAGATTTCATAAACTTTTTAATCTTTGTCCAAGCGGTACTACTCTGGAATGCTCTCCCACTCGAAATCAGGATGTCCATTAACCGTTTTACGTTCAAAACGAATTTAGATGCTCTCCTCCTCAGTGAAACGGTAGAAATCACTAATCAATCGTTGCTTCACCTTATATTCGGGTTGTTATATTGTACGAATTTAAAGTAAGTCATATCCATATATATGAAAATATAATATGTATTTATTACGCGTATATTCTTTATTATGTATATGTACGTGTGTGGGTTTATGTATATGAGTATCTGATGATCATCATCAACAAACCATAATGTCCCACTGCTGGGCTCGGGTTACCTCTCAGGAGAGGGTCAAGGCCATACATTCCCACGCTGGCCAAGTGCGGGTTGGGGACTGCCAAGACTATATTGTGGCTACTTAATCTTACCGTTGGATGTTTTTAAGCCGTCCAAAGGCTTCCAACTAAGCTTCACGACTGTTATCCTATGATAATAACCGGGAACGACTGCTTAACGTGACCTCCGAATCACGAAGACGCTCATGGTAACATGCCACCAGCGGTCACCCATCCAGGTACTGACTGCGCTGTCGTTGCTTACTCTCGGTGATTGTTTCTAAACACCGAGTGCAACTGGGCTATGAGCGCCTCTAAGTATATATACGTATATTTATGTGCATATGTGTGTATACGATGATTGTATTTATGATAATTATGTTATATAATAATATCTTTATGTAACCTGAAAAATAACTCTTATTTGCTTCATTAATACACCTGTTACACGCAGCTCTGTACTACCTAAAAGTTGACTGAAAGATAATGCCCATGGCATTAAGTGCGTCTTATGCAATATAATTGCAGGAAGATTAAATAAATAAATAAATGTATAAGATTTTTTTGTATGTAGTGCTTGTTTTTATTGATTAGGTAGCCTCTTTGCACCTCTATATAACTAAATTTCTACCCACCCTAAGGTGACTGGAAGAGACTGCCTTGGGCATCAAGTCCGCCAATGTAGAAATGTGCATAAAGTTTTTAATAAATAAATAAATGAAATAAGGTAATCTCGACTAAGGGAACAAACTATTTAGGGCATTATCACTGCAAAGAGAAGGAAAACTAGAAATAAACCTGTATCAAAACAGGTGGCCAGCGCCGTACAGTAGACCAAAACCCTCCTTCTAAGGTGTCTAGCAGTGGACTGTCAGAGGCTGTTCATGTTATATGAATGTAATGATTACCTGATAAAGAGCAACTACTGCCGCCCATGAACGCATTCAACGAATACATTTATGTATACTATTGAACATCGCTACTTTGAGGATTAAAGGATAGAAATAAAAACGACGAAATGTTGCTGGTAATCAATTATATTATTCACATCTGTTTCGTTAAAGTTTTAGTGTACTAAAAAAAATTATGTTAGTGTTCAAACGAAACTTACTTGTGACATTTTAGAGAAAAAAAGTCTAATTTATAACAAAGTTTCAATCGGCTACCAATGAATGCGCCATTCGTTGGTAGCCTATAAGACTGCTGTGCTGGTCTAGGATTCGATTTTTGGGTCGGACCAAATATTTGTAAGATCTGTAAATGTTTGTTCCTGTGTTTGGGTGTTTTCTATGTATATTATGTATTGTATATTTTTTTAAAAAAAGGACAAATGTATGCCAGTTGTCTAGTACCCATAGTATAATATAGATGCACATTAGTCGTTTTTAGGTTCTTTTGGTTTATAAAAAGACGCGGCGATTGAGGTAACACCGTTCCGAGCAAGCGATTGGTGCGTAAGTTTACCCTTGCCTCCCGCACCGCCTTTACGTTCTGTTCGCCACCGATTATACTTGCGAGCAATAACTTTAACTCAGTTATACCCTTTGTTTTTGTTGAGTTATTTTAAGTGACTAGTTTTTGTTGTTATTTTAAGTGACTAGTTTTTGTTATTATTTTAAATTGAGTTCGCGCATAGTACACTTAATGCAACAAAAATGGTCACTTTTTGCTTGTTGTCACTCTACGGTTTATGTCTTTTAAATATATTTACTAAGAAAAAAAGAATTTGTGAAGTTTATCGGGTTTTATAAATAAAATAAATACAGGTAAATATCATGCAATCTAAACAAATATTATAAAGATTTGATTCTTTTTTTGTTAACTTGTAACTCAAAAACCACTAGATATATTTGAAACATTCTTTCACCATTAGAATACTACATTATCCCTAAACATAGGCGATAGAATATTTGCAAAAAATTAGCGATCTGTAAGAAAATATCTATAATATGACCCAAGGTGGTAAAAAAATACCAACAAAATCCTGTATCGCGTACGCTGCAGAAACTATTGACAATAAAACAAAATGATGTGCTACAAATATATAGAGGATATTAATATCTACATCGTTTTCAGTTAAATTGTAGCAAACTAGAAGCCAAATCTTTCCTCTTTATAGTATGTATTACCTAGTTTAGATTTGTTAACGTTTAACTGTATACATTTTATTTATAAAACCTAATAAACTTTAGCATTTGTGGACTATGTAGCATTTGTGGACTATGAAAAGGCCTTTGACTCGATCGAGATCTGGTCTGTTCCGGAGTCCCTACAGCGTTGCCAAGTAGATTGGCGATACATCCAACTATTGAGATGTCTTTACAAAGCTGCCACTATGTCTGTCCAAGTGCAGGATCAGCACACAAGACCCATACAATTACATCGAGGAGTGAGACAAGGGGACGTTATATCCCCGAAATTGTTTACTAATGCAATGGAGGACTTGTTTAAGACGATGTCCTGGAAAGAACGCGGTATCAACATCAATGGTGAATACATCTCTCACTTGCGATTTGTAGATGACATCGTCATTATAGCAGAGACGCTGGAGGACCTACAACAGATGCTGAACGACCTGGCTGACTTTTCTGGGCGTATCGGCCTACGGATGAACTTGGACAAGACCAAGGTCATGTTCAATGAACATGTACTACCGGAACCGGTTGCGGTACACGGTGCCGTTCTCGAAGTTGTTCAAAAATATGTATACCTCGGGCAGGCTTTGCAGTTAGGTAGAAACAGCTTTGAGATCGAGGTGAACAGAAGAATCCAGCTGGGTTGGGCAGCGTTTGGGAAGCTTCGTCGGGTCTTCTCATCGTCGATTCCACAGTGCCTACAGACGCAAGTTTTCAATACGTGCATCCTATCCGTAAGGACATACGGAGTCGAAACGTGGACACTTACGGTTCGACTGGTCCATAAGTTCAAAGTCACTCATCGTGCTATGGAAAGGGCTATGCTTGGCGTTTCTCTGAGGGATCACATCTGAAACGAGTTGATGCGACAAAGAACCAGGGTCATTGACATAGCCCACAGGATTAGCAAGCTGAAGTGGCAGTGGGCTGGCCACATTTGCCGAAGAACCGATAATCATTGGGGTAAACGAGTACTTGAGTGGAGACCGCGTCTCGGCAAACGTAGTATAGAACGTCCACAGGCCAGGTGGAGCGATGATTTGCGCGAGACGACTGGCAGCAGCTGGATACGAGAAGCCATAGATTGAACTATAAGTGGCGTGAAATTGGAGAGGCCCATGTCCACGAGTGGACTGCGATAGGCTGATGATGATGATGATGATAAACTTTACAAAGTCCTTTCTTTTAAATAAACATTTTTAAAATAATATTATCATAGAATAATGACAAGGAAAATATGTGACCAAAAGTCGTTGCTCTGCGTGTACCACCGGCCGTGCTGGCAGGTACCAGCTTGTATGGGTATACAACCTCAGTTTTACTGGGGCATCTGACAAACTAACGCCATCTAGGCTTTCGTGTGTCAGATATCTAAAATTAAGCATTATTTGTAACTGCTAACATATTGCGTGGTCTAATTTAGTTTATCCATATCGCATTTATTCAGCAAAAATTACAATAAATGGAAACAATAAATAAAAGTAGTTACATGGTTAATACTATATCCGTACAGTGGGTAATTAAATTCACGCATAATTTGCTTAGAATTACTGAATATTACACAGATAATAAGCAGTTATAATTCATTCCGTTGATTACATTTGTGTGATGATTGATGAATCCGAAATCAATTAATCGTTTTGTTTTACGCTTAATTTAAAAGAAAAAAAGCGGTTAACTATAACCCCACCACGTAAAATAAGGATATATAAAGGTCAAAACAAGAAAATAATTCAGGTAGAAATCCAGAAGGGATAGACCGGTAAAAAAGTGGTCAATGTACAGACGTGAACTGTTTAATTGGGGTCCCAGGAACACCTCCATTAATCAGACCTCTTAGGTATGTTGACACGAATATATTAATTATGAAACTGAACGACGCTTACGGAACACATTGTTTTGTCATGTCTTTAAAAGTTGAACTTTAAAAAAACTAAAGCTATCTAATTAAAATTGGAAAAAATACTCCGAGACACTGAAATCTATGGTGATATTTCAAAGCTAAATGGTTTGTCTGGTTTAATTGAAAGCGCTTATTTCAGAAGTTAGGAACCCGAATTTAAATATTATTTGAATGTCATAGTATATATTGTATAGTATACAAATATAGTATATATAGTGTAGCTTGATTTATTTACGGTCAAGACGGACATACGGTCTTCACACAGTCTGCAAACTGCAAGTAATTTGTTAGCTATTTCTCATGTACTATTACAATGGGATGATTAATTAATCCATGACAGTCAAGTAGCTCTTTTAAAAACCTGTGAAATATCAAGGTTAATTTTAAATACAAAGTTTACTCGACCTGCTTACCAATAGAAGAAGTATTTCTTCTATTTACTTATTCTCGCAAGTTTATTACTCTTTATTTCTTTTTAAACCTCTCACAATACATATTTAAGAATGTTATGAATTTCTTAATGGTCACACTTTGAATAGAATTCGTGTATTACCAGCCGTACGTTTTCTATTACAAAACGCTAACAGCCAACTGACATTGACTCTGAGAAAAGTGTTACAAGTTCAAATAAATATGTACAACTGTGGTGAAAGCGACAAGTGTCGCCCGCTGGTGGAGTTCTTTGGAAGTAGCCATAACGCACAAGAGCTTAGCTATATACAGGATTAGTAGTAAGATAACAAAATATAAAAATTAATAATGTAATTTATAACTAAGAATCTATTCTTGAAATCTATAACCATGTCGTAATAAATGTGAAAGTAAATCGATCTGTTATAATATCATCCACAGTGAGTTTCAGATGTACCGAACTCTATTACCTCCATTTAGAAAATAGAATAGTTTTCAAGGAATTAAAATTTTAACGTAAGTGAACCTTAGGAATAAAAACGAATACTGAGTGTAAAATATACATGCAGAAATAATAACTAGAAATCCACTATTATATAATCATTTTTTTTGTTTATGTATATACAAAAAAAAGATAATGTAAAAAGGTAAAAAAATATATAAAGGTACTGAAAGATAATGTAGTGAATATAAGTATATTATATTTTATATATTTTAAGTAGTATTTTTTATTAAATTGCAATCATTAGTTGTAGGACAATACGAAGAAAAATACATGTCACACAAAATTTTAAAACACATTTATCTAAGTTATTTTCTGTTATGTTTTCAAATAAAAACTACTTGTAGTTCCATAAATATATTTTATTTTGCTCTTAAATATAGTAAGTAATAAGAGGTGAAAACAAATAAACAGTACATAAATTAAATAATATCGTGAGCTTGTATAAGGAACCAAACTTTCTTTTAGCGATTTCCCACTCAAATACACAATATTATTTGAAATTGTTTTGAATAATATTACTGCCTACTAATGACACCTTAATATACCTATAAATATAATAAACTGAAATAAATAAATATAAATAAAAATAAACTTTTATTAGTTTTTTAATAAACTTTTATAATAAAGTTTTTTCAATCAACAAATCAATGTAGTTACATTGATTCGTTGATTGAAAAAAGAATATGCTAGCATGGCATGTAACTGGAGTGGCCTATGTCTAGCAACGATAGAATTTCAAAACATATTTTTTTACCACACACTTATTTTTACTGTACTTGAATAATGTTTTCCAAGATATTTGAAGTGTTAATTGATATTCACTGTACGTAACTGTAAACCTAAACCAGATAAAAAAAATGATTAACGTCGTGTGTAATTATCTGTATGGATCTAATCTAAATAAACTGAAAGTTAATTTAACCAAGGTTGCATACCTCACCTCAACTTAACAATTGTATGAACATTACACGTGTAAACATTACAAAAAAAAAATTAGAAGGCCGGCAGGTCTTAAGATGTATTGCTTAATCGCTACCTCTTGTGCACTAATATTCACATCGTTACACAATATTTAACGACGGATACGAAGCAAGTGCTGATTTACGAGTGAATCTTTTTCACAAGTAGTATTTAAATATTGAAGTGCTAATTTTAATATCATCAAATCTATTTAGCATTTTATGCTTACGTATTTTTTCTTAATTGGTAACATTTAACTCTGAAGTTGCAGATAGTAGGTAAATATGTCACTAGCCATAGCAATTCAAAAATATACCTATACTCTCTTTTTTATGGAATAGGGTGCAAACGAGCAGACGTATCGCCTGATAGTAGGCGATTACAGCCGCCCTAAGACATCTACAACACCAGAGGCGTCAAAAGTACGTTGCCGGTCTTTTCGGGATGAGGGAGGGTTGAAGTATGGGCCTCCAGTCTCCTCACTCACTCGGTTAAAAACAAAACAAGCACGGTTTCACACCGGTTTTCTGTAAAACGGTGGTATCACTCCGATCTATTCGTACTGAAGCGTGGCTCTCCCACGGTCTCTGATAGGGACATGAAACGAAAATTATTTTTACTTACTATATCGTCTCAATATCAAAATTAGCTAATCGGTCAAGCAGGACAAGTTTCGACAACCACCATGCAATAATAGATATTATTTCAGAAATTCTATATCCAACTGCGTACATAATATGACTTCATTTTAGAGGACTGCAACAAGCTGATAGTCATGATAATATATTCTAAGATTGTAACCTGCCTAGTACACAACTCTCGAAAGACGCAGCTAGATGAATAATGCGCGATGCAGGATCATTATTAACGATATAGTTCCACTAGTATTTACTAGATGGAGTTAACTCTGATGGAGTTAACTCTAACTGTGCGGCGCACTAAAGTTCTACTTTTTCTTTATTTACTATGTGTACTTAATCCCACACTAGCATGGACATTGACAAAAGAAGAATTTAATTAAATGATCTATTGTTATTAAACTACTTAGTTTTATAGAGTACTTAGGTAGAAAATAAGTAAGTTTTATGAATACAAGATTTCAAGTAATTAAAAGATAAAACTTTTATTAAAGCAAGTGACTAAAACCACCGTGAAAAGTTAGTTCCTAAACATCATAGCTATCTGTGTCTATCACGGTAAATCTTAGGTAACAAAGATGTTTGTACGTATGTTAAGAGTATAAAAAGAAACCAATATCTATACAAATTATTTAATTTCAAGCTCTCAATAACACGGCCCTTTTTGAAGTAGATTCATTACCGAATAAATAACAANGTTTCGACACCATGCAATAATAGATATTATTTCAGAAATTCTATATCTAACTGCGTACATAATATGACTTCATTTTAGAGTACTGCAACAAGCTGATAGTCATGATAATATATTCCAAGATTGTAACCTGCCTAGTACACAACTCTCGAAAGACGCAGCTAGATGAATAATGCGCGATGCAGGATCATTATTAACGATATAGTTCCACTAGTATTTACTAGATGGAGTTGGCGCACTAAAGTTCTACTTTTTCTTTATTTACTATGTGTACTTAATCCCACACTAACATGGACATTGTCAACAGAAAAATTTATTTAAAAGATATATTGTTATCAAAATAAATCACTTAGTTTTATGGAGTATTTAAATAGATAATAAGTAAATTTTATGAATACAAGATTTCAAGTAATTAAAAGATTAAACTTTTATTAAAGCAAGTGAATAAAAGTACCATGAAAAGTTAGTTCCTAAACATCATAGCTATCTGTGCTTGTATTTTTTCGGTGTCACGGTAAATCTAAGGTAACAAAGATGTTTGTACGTACGTTAAGAGTATAAAAAGAAACCAATATCTATACAAATTATTTAATTTCAAGCTCTCAATAACACGGCCCTTTTTGAAGTAGACTCATTACCGAATAAATAACAGAAAAAAAACCGTAGTCACATTTAATGTGAAACATTTCAACTGCAATTTGATGACCTACTTTAGCACGAAGCGTGATCATTGGATAAATAAAATAGCGTAATTTTTAAGGAAAGTCATTTTCTGTCAATCTTATACACGTAAATGAATAACTAGTTCTTCTTTTGTATGTAAACTTTCGCATACCATCACCTTACCAAGGCCAGCGGTGAAGTGGTATGTCGGAATCGAACCAAATACAATGCAATTCAAATAAAAACAGGAACGTCAATGACCTTAATCTGTCAACTGTCACTTAGAAAGTAAGGTTTGCACAGAAAACTAATTTGCGTAACAGTATTATTATATTTTTTATTATATGTTATTAACGTAATATTGATTTTATAGTAAAAGAGTAACTTTTTAAATATTTTTTGCTGGCAATGTTTCTTCAATAGCCAAATAGCAAAGTGGTTACCACACATATGTCAGTGTTTTATCGCTTAACTGAGTACATATGCAATTATATATTATATATATTTTTTTAGTTATTTCGATTCCTTTATTTACTTATAACAAAAACATGATGTTTGCATTTATAAACTGACAAATAAAACAGCTGTAATTGTATCCAACACCCAAAGGTATTCTTCAAATTTAAGCTCAATCAGAAATCAGGAAGTGTTTCAAATTTAACAAGCTAGATTTGGTTACTGACAAACATCGGGACAGGTGAAACTAAAAAATATATTAAATAAAAAGTTTGTAAAAAGAAAGTTCAAAATATCATTGGGCTGTGGTGGTTTTGAAATCGCTGCTCTGCATAATTCGTATATATTAAATATACATAGAAAGTAAAGAAACACCAAATTTGAATATGACTTTTTTAGGGTTCCGTACCTCAAAAGAAAAAAACGGAAACCACGGGTCTGTCTGTAAAGACCCTTTTTTACTTATAAAACTTGTCCACTTGGATATCTACACTACGACAGATAGCGTTTACTATACTTTGAAATACATATCTAGATTGTTTGTATATCATAGGGCGAATTTAGTCTGAAATAACAGTAGCATATACTCCTTATATCTTTAAAATTGAAAGTCCGTACATCCGTGGGAGAGCCACGCTTCGGCATGAATGGGCCGGCTGGCCCGGAGTGATACCACGGCCTCACAGAAAACCGGTGTGAAACAGCGCTTACGCTGTGTTTCATCGAGTGAGTGAGGAAACCGGAGGCCCATACCCCAATCCAACGCCCAGGCCGCCGTAGTGTGGGTCACCATGCTGCATTGTTCGTTTTCGCATTGAGGATTGTGACCACCACTCTTGGATTCTGCTCATGCTTTCCATCAGGCAGGGCAGAGTCATTTTGGCAGCTTAAATATATATATAAAAAAAAAAAGTCCCGTCAAATTCGGTTCAGCCATACCTGAGATTACGCTGACCGAGCAGACAATTCAAAAATTGTTGTAAGAACCGTATTGTATATAAAACTGTTAATTTGGAATTATAAACAGACATTACAATTAGAGTAAAACAGCAATGCTGAGCACATTAAACAGTTAACCGCTTTAAAACTGAGCTGCGTGTTTGTATGTCACCTTGGGGGTAAAAAAGCCTGAAACAATCGTAGATATTTCGTCAGTAGAAAATATTTGTCTCCGCGCAAACGTGTGGATGTCACGGCCATATCGTAATATGCGTTGACTTCACACGTTTTTTATACACAAATTCTTATGTCTAATTAACCTACAATGCTGAAGGTCGCATTGTTACTCTTTATTATTATTTTCTTTATTAACAGGTTATAGAAAGAATATTAGTTATCGCCTTTTTCTTGCTGTTTTTATAATTTTCTACAGTATAAAGGTAATTTCGCAAAACTTTATATATAGACTGTTTTATTTTTTAATGAGCCACGCTTCGGCATGAATGTTCAACCGGAGTAATACCACGGTCTCATGGAAAACCGATGTGAAACAGTGTTTGCTGTGTTTCATCGAGCGAGTGTGATACCGGAGGCCCATGCCCCAACCCCTCCTCCAAAGGCCGGCAACGCACTTGTAAAGCCTCTGGAGTTGAGGGTGTCCATAGATGGCGATAATCGCTTACCATCAGATGATACATCTGCCCGTTTTCGCCTTTGTACCAAAAAAAAATTGTCGTCGCCTTCCAACTCTTTGCAGGATAAACGATGATTAGTTATATATTTGAGTTAAGGCGTTCTGAGAATCTCGCATAGGGACACAAAAAGAACTTTCCTAAAAATAGCGACTTCAAAAACTAGAACAAACTTAAATGGGGCCTCACGGGAAGCACCAGCTTTCAAATGAAAAAAAGAATCCTTAAAGTCCGTTCATTGTGTCCGTTTCATATATGTTTGTAAACATTCAGGTGCGGGAGTTATCGTCTTTTTAACCGACTTCAAAAAGGAGGAGGTTCTCAGTTCGATTCTTTTTTGTGTGTGTTTCATATTTTGACGTCGATTGGACGTGATACGAGCTTGAAGTGCTAAAAGTAGTCAATTCGTCCCAAGGAATTCAGGGTCTTCGTGTTAGCATTTTAATTCTTTGTCCAGTAGCAATAACAAAGTATATTAGTAATAGCCTGTTTCTAAAAATACCGCTCTTGACTCAGATAGCATTGTTTCTTTTTATTTATTTTATAAATATAATCTTGTTGATGTTTCTAGAATAAAAAGAATACGTGATACCTATCAAAACGCCCTATAGAGTGCGTTTTGATAGGTATCACGTATCTGTATAGACAGCAAAGGAAGTATGAAAAAAAACCTACTTTATCGTATATCATTTTTGCGTCAACATAATATCATATAAAATTAATAACATCAAATCACTTTTAAAAATAGGAAACATCGCACTTTGAACTACTCAAGAAATCTGAACGTACTCACGCACACGTAAAAACCAACTTTTTGTGTCATGTACAGTGTTCATATTTGCTTAGCGTAATCATGTGACTTGTGTCCTTGCTGCCGCGTGGGAGTACAAAGGCTTGTGATTGGTGGAACAAGCGCGGTATATTCAATTGTGGTTCGGATATCGGCCTGCGCGCACTTTCGCAAAACTTCAGTTAAGTTTTCGCTTTCATCCGGTGAGATGAGAGGCGCATGTGTTTAGTACTGTGACCATAACTAACTTTTTATTAACAAAAAAATGCGTACGAGTATTTACGATCGGTACGAATTATTTACTTAATTAAATCAATTATTTATTAATTTTGTTATATTAAATAATAATAAAATATATGTAAATTAAGGCTTTTGATATATAAACAAAGTTCAATAAACTAAATATAAATATTTGCAACAAATAATAAAATATAATAAATGTTTCAACAAGTTCGTGATATTTTTGAATTTTATAATAATTTATAATATTATTATAGTTTTTTTTAAATAAACATAAAAATATTAAATAAATTCTATCATATAAGGAAATAACTAAGTTTAAATGATTATGAATAATTAATTAATCTAAAATCTAAAATAATAATAATAAATTATTTTGATTAAGTAAAAATCATTATGAAAATAATGAATATAAAAAAGTATAGCTTTTAACTATTTAATTAGACTTCTATAATGCAAAATATAATTACTTTCTTTATATTATATTTGCTCCTACTTTCAATATTTTCATTATTTCTCTTTTATTTTCAGGTGACAGCTTGCTTTGGGCAAATTGTTACCAGGACTGCTCCAGCATTTATTGTGCCAAGTGGAAGTGACAGTGACAAGTGAGACTGAAATATATTAATTTATTCAGTGACTTTAATTAATAATACAAAATGACCGGTTTTGTGAAAATCGCCATAGACGATATTTATTCCGACAGTAATTGGACCACGATTATCAACAAATACTGGATGCTAGCAGAAAGAGTTTCAGGTATTTATTTATTTTTTATTGTATTTTAAATGGAATGATGAAATTAGAGTGGCATGAGAATATATGGACGAGATGGAATTTTATTATTTTGTATAAATGACAAACATTTAAAAATATTCTTATTATTTTTCTTTTAATAAATATAAAAGTATACCAAGCCCAAAAAAAATTATTAATGACATAATATAAAAATAAAAAAGTCGTTAATTCCTAACTAGAAAATAATATTAATTGCGAAAAACATCACAGTTTTGCCATACAGACCGTCTGCAAAATAAAGGTCCTTGGCTTGACAAGCATAATGCATTTTCTTATTTCTCTAAATATTATAAAATAACATAATGAATTTCAGGTTTTAATAGTATCTTATAATCTCTAAATAGTGCACATAATATTAGTAAGTAGAACACATAATATTGCGATTTACACACGGCGTTATCTCACACCCTCTCTCTCAGTATTCATAAAACAACGAGTCATAAATGAATGTGCTAGTCAAGATATCATTAAGGCAATTGCTTTTGTATTAGTAAGTCTAACTATACGACACTTTGCACTAGTAAACATAATTATTTACGCTAAACGTCAGCAATATCCCTCCCTCCTTCCTCTTTTAGTGAACGTACTTTTTAATGAAGGACTCTCCTCTCTTACAAAACTCCAACTTCAAGTAAAATAACGTCGCAAAAAAACGAGTTATACCAACACGATACGATAATTTCGACAATTTGATATTGTACAAGGAAGATCCTTCAGAACAAGATTAATTAAACTGTGATTGATCGAAATGATATAGTTTTTTTATAAAGAAAAACAACGGATTTTTCTTATATTATTAGACATCATAATATTCAAAATCTTTCACCATATTACCATGGGAGAGTCACCACACCCTAACCCCATCTGCTCACGCTTCTGGTGTTGCGGTTGTCAAAGGGCGGTGGTAATCTTTTACCATTAAGCGATAAGTCTGCTCGTTTACCCCATATTTAATAAAAAAAAAGCATTTACAGGGATTTCAATATTTTTCTTTCAGTTATACAAGTCAATTAGTCAAGTTATATATTTAACTCATAAACTGGTATACCACAATTCACTTAGTACGATTACTCCCACTGTTTACAACACAACCTCAGAGCTAATAAATAACGCTTACATATATGAATACAAGCCGACTGTTAATAAGTAATAATCTAAAAAGGTATTAGTCTAAGTTACTCCTTATATCATCAGCTATCTGCCAGTGAAAGGTTGGCCTTTCCAGAGATTACCCGGAACAAACAGACTAACTGACAAACATTGTAAAAAATGTTATTTTGGTATGTGTTCCGTGAATACATAATATAACAAACAGTCATTCTAATTTGATTTATTTCTATAGATGTATAGATGATGCAAAACTATCTGGATAGGCCGCCATATGTAGTTCACCATGCTGCATTATTGCATGCTTCATTATTTTTAATTTTTTTTT